>JAOBYK010602000.1:0-11600 GCA_025434845.1 Phenganax subtilis | reverse complement strand
TTAGGTAGGGAGTTAGGCAGGTAGTTAGGTACTTAGGTAGATAGTTAGAGAGTTAGGCAGGTAGTTAGGTACTTAGCTAGGTAGTTAGGGACCTAGGTAGGGAGTTAGTTAGGGAGTCAGGTAGGTAGTTAGGTAGACTAGGATAGGTAGAGTAGGTAGGTAGATAGGCTAGAATAGCATAGGTAGGTAGATTAGAGTAGGTAGATCAGGTTACGGAGAAGGGAGAGGGGACGGGAGGGATAAGAGGGGGGCGGGAGAAAAGGGTGGGGAAATACAGGGAAGGGAAACGAGTGGAGGAAAGGAAGATCTACTAGTTGACTCTCCTGGAGACGAAATTTGAGTTCTTACAACATTTGCTTTTTCAGGGAGCCTCCTCCAACCTTCCAGCACCCCACCCTCGTTTCCCCCAGCCCCTCCCTCCCTTGCTCTCCCCCTACTCTAATCTAATCTACCTACCCTAATTTACCTAGCCTAGTCTAACTACCTACTCTATTCTAGCCTATCTATCTACTCTAACTACCTATCCTAGTCTACCTAACTACCTATCCTAGTCTACCTAACTACCTACCTGACTCCCTAACTACCTAACTAACTCCCTACCTAGGTCCCTAACTACCTAGCTAAGTACCTAACTACCTACCTAACTCCCTAACTATCTACCTAAGTACCTAACTACCTGCCTAACTCCCTACCTAAGTACCTAACTACCTGCCTACGTTCCTAACTACCTACCTAAGTACCTAACTACCTGCTAAAATCCCTAACTACCTACCTAAGTAACTAACTACCTGTTAAAGTCCCTAACTACCTACCTAGGTCCCTAACTAATTATCTAAGTTCCTAACTACCTATCTTAATCCCTAACTAGCTATCTAAGCCCCAAACTATCTACCTAACACCCCAACTAACTATCTAAGAACTATCTAAGTGTCTCCCTAAACTATCTAAGAATTATCTAAGTTTCTCCCTAAACTGCCTAAGAACTGTTCGTACATAGTTTAGGGAGAAACTTAGATAGTTTAACTATCTAAGTCGCTCCCTAAACTATCTTAAAGAACTATCTAAGTTTCTCCCTAAGCTATCTAAGAACTATCTAAGCTGCTCCTTAAACTATCTTAAGAGCTATCTAAGTTTCTCCCTAAACTAACTAAGAACTATCTAAGTTTCTATCTAAACTATCTGAGAACTATCTAAATCTCTCCCTAAACTATCTAAGAACTATCTAGGTTTTTCCCTAAACTATGTTACTTTCTAAACTAAGTTCTTCTCTAACTAAGTTCTTCCCTAATTATCTAAGTCCCTTCCAGCCTTTCTAACTACCTATATTTATTTTAAGGCTGAAAGGGTGCAAAGACTATACTCTGTATTTTTCGTCATTCAACATGTCCATTTTCTGTTTAAAACATATGTCGAATTCGACCAAATTGTAAAAGGCTACTCGCAATAATATTGTATACACACTTTTCGAACTATAAAGACATTGATAATAAGTACTAACACGAGTTTTTAGCCTTTACATTTTGCTCAAGTTTACACATATTTCAAACAGGAAAAAGGCATGAAAAATCACCAAAAACAACAGCGTATAGACTTCACATGAAACATTACCAAACACAACGGTGTTTACTTACCCTTTGCAGTTTGCCCAATTTAACACAATTTTAAGATACGACAAAACAAGAAATGTCATGAAACAGCAGTGTATGGCCTCAACATTTGGCTTAAATTTTACGTACTGTTGAAACAGGAAAAAGACATGAACTAAACACACCAGTGCCTTATCGGTTTGCTCCAGTTTTAAAATTTTGGTATAAGAAAGACATGAAAGACATGAAAAATTCGCAAAAATACAACAGTGTATAGCCTTAAGATCTCTCTTTAGTTTTACTGTTTTAAAACAAGAAAAAGAAATGACTGAAAATTACTAGCAGAAATAGTGCCTTACATTGGTAACTGGTATGTCCTTAAGTTTCAAACTTTCGAAACAATAATATGAAAAAAATTAGAATAGTTCATCTCCATTTTGTTCACATTTTACACCATTGGAACCGGGGAAAGACATAAATAAGAACAGTTCTTGTCAATTTACTCAACTTTCACACTTTTGAAACAAGAAAGATATGAAAAATCATTTAAGAAAACAGTGTCTCACCATTTTGTGCAAATTTTACACTTTTTAGACAGGAAAGACATGAAAAAATACACGAAAAACAACAGTGTATATATAGCCATAACATTTCTCTTTAGTTTCACTGTTTCAAAACAAGAAGAAGAAATAACTGAAATTTACTCAAAGAAACAGTGCCTCATACCAATTTGCTTAAGTTCTAAACTTTCGAAACAAGAACATGCAGTTGATCTCCGTTAATCTAAATTTACACCATTGGAACCGGGAAAAGACAAAAACAACAAATCTTGTCAATTTGCTAAAATTTTACACTTTTCAAACAAGAAAAACATGAAATATCAGTTAAAGCAACAGTGTCTTGCCAGTTTGTGTGAAATTCGCACTTTTTAAACAGGAAAGACATAAGAGAGTCACATGTATATCACCAAAAACAGCAGTGTAAAGGCTAAACGCATGCAGTGTAAGCTTAAAACCATTTTGATCAAACTTAAGGTATGGAATAGGCAAATTACTTAAAAGCACAGAGCATCAGCATTTCGGTTAAGTTTTACATCATTGAAACAGAAAAAAGACGTGAAAACTAGCTGGCTACCGTGATCTTGCTAAAATCTACGATAAAATATGGACATGAAAAATCACTAAAAACGGTTGTAGCCTTGACATTTCGCTCAAAATTTACACTTTTGAAACAGCATGCATAAAGAGATGAGAAACCATATTTACATAGCTTTGACATTGTGCTTCAATTTATACTTCTAAAACAGCTGGGAAAAAGACATGAAAAACACGTGAAACAACAGTGCCTCATCATTTTACTTAAATATTATAGCTATCATTAAAACAGGAAATTAAAGCAAAACTGGTTAACGTCATTTTGTTCAAATTTAAGTCACGAAAAAGATATGAAATATGACTAAATACGGTTAACATTTTGCTTAAATTCTACACTTTTGCAACAGGAAAGAGACATGAAAAATCACTAAAAACAACAGTGTTTTGCTTTGGCGTTGTGCTTCAATTTACATTTTTAGAACTGAAGACGACATGAAAAACGGCAGCGCATTAGCTACCAATTTGCTCAAATTTCACACTTCCGAAACTAACGTTGTTTAGCTTTTAGATTTTGTTCAAATTTGAAAAATTAAAGAGACTCATCCAAAACAAATAGTTTTTAGCCTTTACATGTTTGCTCAAAGTCGACAAGTTTTTGAAAGAACGTCATAAAAAAAGTCATTGAAAACGACAATGTTTAATCGCTGCATTTTGTTCAAGTATATATAATATAATTTTGAAATACAAAAAGACAAACAACGAGTAGGAACAACAGTGTTTAGCCTTAACCTTTTGCAAAAAATTGTCATATGAAAATCGTTAAAATGCTGTCTAGCCTTAGCATATTGGTTAAATTTGACGTAATCTTGAAACATGAAAAATGTTTAAGAACAACACCATTTAGCCTTTAAATTTTTTAAAAATCGGACGCGTTTTTGAAACATACAAAATCGTTGAAAACATTAACCTTGAACATTTTGGTTAAATTATAAATAATCTTGAAACAAAAACTGAATAATAACAGCACTGTATAGGCATTAAATTTTGCGCAATGAATTTGACGCATATTTAAAACAAAAGGAAAATAAGAAAAATCATTAAAAACTGCACTGTTCAGCCTTTCCATTGAAATATTTTTGGAACATGAAGCATCGTCAAAAGCTGCATTGCTTAGCGTTTGCATTTTTATTATACATTTGATATAATTTAGGAAAACATAAGGGAAACGAAAAATAGTTTGAAAACCACACTGTTTATATAGCCTTGACATTTTGGTTAAATTTGAAATAATCTTGAAACATAAAAACTCAATAATAACAACACTGTTTAGGCATTAAATTTTGCACAAATTAATTTGATGCATGCATTTTTAGAACAGGAGGAAAACAAGAAAATCATTGGAACATGAAGCATCGTTAAGAACTATACACTGTTTAGCCTTTGCAATTCGCTTGAATTTAATATAATTTTGAAACACAAAAGAGAAATGAAAAATCGATTAAAAGCTATACACTGCTTAGCCTTACCTTTTGCACAAATTTGACACCATTTTGAAAAATCTTTGAAAACTATACACTGTTTAGCCATGACATTTTGGTTAAAGTTTGAAATAATCTTGACACGTTTAAACTGAATAATTTAGCCTTGAGGTTTTCTCTAAACTAGACACCTTTTGAGTCTTCACTTTTGGGCGAAATTTCTTGATGAATTTTTCAACTCTAAAAACAAGGAAAATAGTATAGGAGTTATTCTCAATCTTGCTACAAGAAGATGTGGTGAATAGTCAAAGGAAATTGAAAAAAATCAAGCGAAATGTTCAGCATGCTTATACATATTTGTGAACAACTCAGTCTCACAAATGCAAAATATAGGTGACGTTTCTTGCTAGATTTTCGTAATATAAGTTACAGATATAAGTCCTCATGAATTTGGCTCCAAGTATTTCCACTCTCTTAAAAGTAGAAGACAATAGATATATGTGCAAAAATGTAATTAGCTGAATGGAGCGGAATCTACAGCATGCATATACATACTGGTAGACAACTCGCATGAAAGCAAAATATATGGTCACGTTTCTTGCTAGATTTTGGTATTATGAATCAATAAATAAAAGCATGAAAGGAGGTGATTACATGAGTCGGGATACCGTAGTTAATGGGGCTGAGTTTTGTCACGGAAATACTTCCTAGTTATTAACCGAGTGTTTGAATAAACTTTTGAGCAGGCTTATAGGCCAAATGCATTGTGAATATTGTTTCCAGTCGTACTTTACACAAGCTTTGATGCAGCAATAGGATGCGAAAGGAACAGTTCAGCCAGGTTGACGGGGCTAGCTCGGCTCATGTAAACAGCCCTAAATCATCTGAATTTGGCTACAAATATTCGGTGAAGTTCTCGCTTTTCGTTTTACAATCACGCATAAAAGCATGAATTGGGCTACACGTATTTCCACACTTTTTAAAGTAGCAGACAAAAGACATGTGTGCAAAAATTTGAACAGAATGAACCCCCAAATCTACAGCATCCATATACTTAATGTCGAACACAATAATACTCCACGCGTCCAAGAATTAGTTGAAGTTTCTTGCTGAATTTTCACGCCTAAAATCAAAAGACGAAATCATAAGCATCTTCTGAATTATGCTACAAGTGTATCTAGACATTATCAAAGTAATATACAGTAGATTTATGCTAGAAATGGACAAGTAAAACGAAATGAACCACACGCATACCTTCGATTCGGCTTCATTGTCACTTCATGGTTCAATTAACAAAGTGTATTCGCTCCATAATTGAGCAAATTTCTCAGCAAATTTTCGCGCCTAAATCATAGAAAAAAGCACATAAGACGTCTGAATTGGAAAACGAGCATTACCAAACAATCTGCCAGCTGAATAGGAGTACATGTATTGTACAAACCAAAGCAATAAACAGACTTTGCGTTCTCATCTATACCAGCCGAATATTTAAGTAGATATATTCGTTGTAAACGACTGTCTAAATAGCTAGTTCATTCGGCAAAGCGTAGCTGACATATATTTTCATGAATGAAAGGGTGTTTAAAGTTGGTAAAACGTACCATATTGCGATGCTCAACTAGTTCCTCTTTCATGAGCAAGTTTCATCATTGTAAAGCGGCGACGATTCGCGATGTTGCTCGATTCACAAACGCGTCGGCTTTGTTGTTATGAACTGGCGTTCTTGCTAAGGCTGTCTTCACGTCTTCAACTGATATTCTCGTTCGTCTTCAGTGGCCTCGTCTTCTTCGCCAAACTTGATTTCTTCTTCTGTCCTTGAGATTTCTTCGCCGACTGGCAGAGTTTCTTGCTCACACATGTGCTGAACAGCACATGTGTCACACGCTTTTTTATACCTGCCGCTCCTAGCGTTCTCGAGCTCTCATTGGTTTGCAAAAAACGATTTCTGATTGGTCGCACGAAACGATAGACGAGCTGATTGGTCAATAGCTCCTACGAGAAAACATGTATTCATTCATCAACTCATTTTGCATATTTGAAAAGATCGATTCTAATTGACTAGAAAGCGCGAACATAAGTCACTGTGTTCACGCATCTGTGACTCAAATGAAACAATAGAACCGGCTATAGTAAAGCCTGGTTTTCATATATAGTCATTCACCGGCGGGTCTTTTGTCTGTGGTCATTGGTATAGCCTGGTTTTCACTAGCGACGTAGGGATAAGCATAAGGTAAGACAAAAGCCAAAACAAGAAAAACGCAATGAACTGTACGACATATGAATCGACATAAGCACAATTTAGCATAAGCGTAAGAACTCGAACAATAGCGAAATTAAACGCAAATGTACTTTGTTCACGTCGCTGTTTGTACTTGGACACGAACTTGCGAAGTTGGCAACGAAGTTCCGAACATTTCAGTGAAAAGTGAGCTGAAATCGACTGTCAACTGCATCCTAGCGTACCGTTGCGTACTTCCTTGCATGTTTCAAAGTCATTAAGTACGCTACTAGTCATTAGTTACGCTACTGGACAGTCAAAGTGGGAAACAACCGTTGGAAACACGCGGCATGCATATAGAGCCATGCAGCTTTCCACTTCAACCAT
Organism: Phenganax subtilis; assembly: GCA_025434845.1. Taxonomy (NCBI): domain Eukaryota; kingdom Metazoa; phylum Cnidaria; class Anthozoa; order Malacalcyonacea; family Clavulariidae; genus Phenganax; species Phenganax subtilis. The sequence continues at coordinate 4,837 of JAOBYK010602000.1, read as the reverse complement.
ATCGTAGCGTATCGTAGCGCATTTCTTGGTTCTAAAGTCATTAGTTATATGCTCTGGTGCTCACCAAACAAAGAGACGTTACGCTACGGTATGGGCCAAGTGGAAAACAGGCCTAAAGCCTGGTTCGCGGTTACTAACGCATTAAAGCTTTTGTCTATCGCAGATAAATTTCTTCTTCGATTATCAAGAACAAAAGCATCGCCTACCATCGGCAACATATGAGAAGCAGGCTCAACTTTTCCAGATCCAAACTGTGCAACTTTGCTTTATCGCTCGAAGAGGAATAAGTATATAGCTATACAGCTCGTCATGGCATTGCCACAAAGTATATCCTATAATCGGCTAATCTTTCAAAGCCCCAAAACGTACTTGAACCATCAATTCCCTGACTACCGCTGCAGATGCCAACACCGTTTCATTATCCGCTGTTCAACGGACCCATGCATTATCGCAAATTTACTGCATCGTTTTAACAACGAGTTCTTAAACAGCTGCAGTTTGCAGCGATCTCGTCTTGTACAAGACAACCAGGGGCCGTTAGTATGAAAACGTGGTTGAAGTTATCTATAGTTAAGTACGAATATCAACCAACCAGAATCGCCTATTCAAGATTTAACTACTTTTTAACTTCAAAATCGTAGTTAAAACATAGTTAAAAGTTTTATACAACCGACCCCAGAACTGTCTAATTAAACCAAGACTACGTCCTTACCTTCACTGCAACGAAATCTTAGTTTATCTTTTCGCCCAGATTTGAAGCGTTCTTAGTAACACAAGGCACCTGCTGAACGATGTATTTCAGTGAACTTTAATGCCGCCATTTTGAGAGTATTTTTCCAGAAAACTTAAAGATTTATAAAGTTTGAAGCTTACAAATGTCCTTCAAGTATTTTTGTAAAGGTGGGGAACTCTAATCACTAAAAAATTTGAGCAATTTAGGAAAGCTGACACAAAACTGTTTTTAAGGCCACAATGCTAATTGAAAACCTTGCCCCTATTCAAAGAAATTAAAGCAAGTGTTTACAATTTTTGAACCTTTACGCTGTTCTAGAACAGTTTACGCTAAATAAAAAATTTCTAAGAAACTCCAGTATAAAAACGCACTCGTATATTTCTTCTTTACATTGAAAAAGTGCCCAAGAACTAGAATACCTAATTTCAGTAAATTGCTAGAAGATTCAAAAATCTCTAAAGTTCTGCTAATGTTTGTTAAAAATCGAGCGATTTACACGAGAAAATATATATACAGTAAAAATTACAGAAAATTCATTCTAAAATCTCAATAATATTATTGAATTAATCATTATTTGTGCAAACTTTTCAAATCATTTGCTTGGCTACTTTATTACTCTACCACGCGAGACGAACTCGAAAAAAACTATTTCCACGCAAGACTTACCACGCGAGGTGTTTTACTCACGCAGGACGTCACTCACCAGGAGTTGTATCCACGCGAAATGTCTCGCAACGGGTAATTTCGAACAAAACACGTTACTCGCGAGGTGTAGTTTCCACGCGCGACGTGATTCACAAAGTGCAGGACGTGCACGCACCCGCAATAAGTTACATTTTACACTCTTACATAATAAATTAGTGAAGTCTATACATTGTCTAAATTGTTGCCGCCAAAAAAGGCATCTGTCATTTTTGCGCGATCCGCCAGGTCTTCCTTTACCCCCAAGTGGTACCTATTCGTGTATTTCGCGTATTCCATATTTTCCAGTTGGCAAACAAGTGCAAAACTACTCATAAAGACATCAAATCATCCACCAATGTTCTACAATATCCGCACTTGCATCCTCTGCCATAGAACTGTTGTACCCTCATATAATCTCACCCATATCAACTACTAGCCACCACTGTTCAAAGGTGTCCAGGAATACACCCAGTAATCCAAAGATATTTTTCAACAAATGTACCCTTAGCTTGAAAACAGTTGTTTCATCTGCTCATCTTCCATTTTCTTCCTTATAACAACTGTAATGGCCACGAATATCAACTGGCATCCACTAATACTCAAAGATATTCGAATGCAATCAATTATTCATCGACATCCAAACGCGTCCGATATGTTACCCTCTCTCCTTCCATTCTTTGTTCTCCATAAGAATTGTAAAGGTCACCAATGTCAGCTAATATCCACTAATATCGATGATATCCATGAATGTACTCAATTATTCACAGGTACTCTACACTTTCCACATTTTCTATTCTCGATGTGTTCGGTTGTTTTTAGCACAAGAACAGTGATGAGCCCAACATCAACTATAAACCACTAATGTACCGACTTATCAGTCGCAGTCCCAACATTTCCCCCAACGATCTTACAAGTGCTTTAGGACGTTGTGCACGCAGTTCATTCATCTTTAAACAACTCAGAACAATGCTCAATGTAAGTTTGCACGAAGAGGCACATGTTCATAGTTCTGGAGAAGTTATCAATCGTTGCTACGACAGGAGGGGCAAGAGTTGGCCAAAATACGATTGCCAAGTTACGAGATTCCATCATATTCACATCCTTTTGCTCTGTAACCCTGTGTGAGAAACAATTAACGTTTAGCAATACAACATTTCCCTATCACACGAACCACATGCAAACTTGCTCGCCGTAAAGACTTATCCAATAAAAATGCGTTTCGGAGACTTGGCCAAAGTCTTTGTTTCATCTTTCTGTCCATGTTTATGTAAATTTGGGCACGGTGAAGACATACACACATGGAAAATATGGTTTGGAAACGTGACCAAAGTCTTTCCTCCATCTTTTGGTTCACGTTTATGTAAACATGTTGCGACAATGCAAGTCTACAACGCCGGGCGATTGTCTGGAGTTTAAAACTAACAAATTCTAGTAGCAAATTTTTGCTTCATGTTTAATTGTAGACTTATTAAATATGAATTATTAAATATATCATTTGCTTTTGTAGTGCATGTATGTGTAATTTATAGCATTTAGGATCCAAAAGAACACCAAGAAGTGGCCACTATGTTAAGAACGTATACATGTGTGTACGAATAACTCGGTCGAATTTTCGCCACGAACGACTATATTGCAGACTTTCCAAGAAATTTTCCACGATAAATAGATCCGTAGACTTACTTGTTAAGATGAAACATGAGTCTTTTAAAAACAGCGTAGTTGTGAGCAGGCATCGACTTCATTATTTTACGAAGTTCAGCAAAACGTTCGTTGGCATCCATTATTGCTAAAAAAGGAGGAATTTTAAACTTGTTAGATAATAAGAACTTTCAGCTGGCTTACGCCTACGACAGATTCATTTTCCTATAGTTGACGCCATTGTGAAATTCAGAAGCAAGTTTGTAAACAAAACCTCTGACTGGCTACTACAGCAAGAGCAGCCAATCAAATGCTATACAAACCAGTTTCTCAATTTCACTACAAACATTTGAACTTCGCTACAAACTTCACAACATTTTAATGAAAGTGATCTGAGATCGACGATAATTGGCCACAGCTTCCAAACAGGGACAATAACAGCACATTCAAGTTGCAAAAAGTGCGAAAATGAGGAAAATCAGCGAGAAAGAACGTACATATAAAAATACAAGTCTTGTCTATAGAAGGGCTATCAACAGGGCGTAGTCAAGCGGGGGCAAGGGGGGCTTGGCCCCCCAATCATTTGAGAACCACATTTTTAAAACGTTGAAAACTGGCTAGAAATATGTTGGGGGGCATCTCATTTTGAAAATTGAAAATTTTCCCAAGTGAGCATACCCTGTAACCTTTCTAAAATGTATTCGCCCCCCCCCAAAGTTAGGTCCTTCTCGCTCGAATTTTCCACATTTTTACGCTTTTTGCAACGTTTAAATTTCGAAAATAAATATCGAGATCAAACCTATCAACGTTACAAATCTGCTAAGAAACGTGATTGTGCAACCGTTGAAAATAAAGCGACAACTATTCGTGTTTGACGGTCTTCCTAAATCCGCAGTAAAATGCTTGCGTGATAATATCCCTCAAATGACTAGAATATTATATTTTCTTGGCTGCATAAAAAATATACATTAAAATATTCTCTAGCAATCAGGAAATTCCGATTCGATAAATGCCAAGAAACAGTGATAGAAAAATTCACAGACGTAGCTCTTTTAAGTTACGGAGAACGGCGGTAATCTCGCCTTGTTTGATTTTCAAGGACTAGGCACTTTAGATTGACGTTCACGGCGAACCGCTAACTGCTAACGGCAAACTTTAAATCACATTAGATTGTAATATTAACAGTTTTGTAGAGCGAAGTTGCGAAATCACGCTTCAGTTCATCATATAGGTTCCCGTAACATAGAACAACTGACATAGTTGACTTTAAAATGCGACTTAAAACTTTGCCGTTTGCAGTCAGCGGTTCGCCGTAAACGTCAATCTAAAACTCTCCATTCAAAATAAGTGCTTACTTGTGGCTGATATAATTCCATCGTAATGGCTGCTTGGGATCAAAGCTCCGGGCAGTTTCGTAAAGAATGACTTGAGTGCTCCCGTTACGGCATGAATGGTAACACCAAACTCTGAAAACTCCTTGTTCGGATCTAAAAACAAAATAATTGCTGTTATAATATTTCTCAATACCTTGGTCTACAGTAAGTAGTACGTCAGTATAAACTTCAATTTGAATTTCAAATCAAACGTGAGTCGGTGCAAATTGAAGTTCAACAAAAAAGTGCTATAATGATGAATTTGCCTTAAAAATAAGGTTTGATTTAGGTATAAATCAATTAACGCAGCTGGAAGGTGGTTCTCAATTATACGAAAGGTGGTTCTCGCCTATTGTAAGTTCGGAGTCTCATAAGTTACATAGTCTTTTACCCCCTTTGCAAGAGGAAA
>JAOBYK010601889.1:0-11336 GCA_025434845.1 Phenganax subtilis | reverse complement strand
ATACCATATCCAAAGTTATGCCCACATCGACTTTCCTAGCCTTTTCATACAAGTCCCTCACCGAACCGAAGCCCTCGCCCACGTCGTACCCAGACCGTCATATACACACGAAAACCCCCAGATATGCCAAATCAACTTGAAAACCCTTTCCTGTGGGGACTTCTTCAAAAGAAACAAAACTTCACACAACCGTTCGCAAAGCAAAACACACCACTATATACCGCTCAACCGCTCCAGATCCCATTTGGCCCCATTCATTCTTTTTCACTCTCACGTCAGACAATCAGCTCGCAAACCCGTCAGCAGGACTCCTGGCAGCACAGGCAACCCCCAACACACATCAAGGGCAACACGCGCGTACGCCCTCCGCGCGACATATGGCGTGTAACCACACATGGCACGCCAATGACCCAAAAACAAATTCGCGTTATATATATATGTATATATATACATACGGTTACGATGATGCATATGCACATGCATGACGTGACTCAAAATGTCATGCTTAACGTTAGAAGACATATGCGCACGCTCATGCATGTTAACGTATGCCCATGCTCATGCTCATGCATGTTAGCGTGTGCTCATGCTCATGCTCATGACCCACATGTATACACCCTGCAGTCGCAAACCCAACACCTCTTCATCTCAGCTGAAGCTTCACGCATTACTTGCTTCAAGCCTGCATGGGCCACACAAGCATCATGGGTTTAAAGCTGCTCTGCAGGGACGCCTGCCAAGTAGCGCTTCAGTGTCGACGATTGAGTGCACTTAACGTGCGTTTTTCTCGCAATTGCCATGATAGTCTTCAACCACCCTTCGTCTAGCCAGGTCACACCTGCCAGCGGGTTTTTCAATTTAGCAACGCCATCCAGCAAGTGCACCAGGAGATGTAGTTTTGGCCTACAATTCCACAGCTTGTAGGTGCACCACCCTTGATAGGCACGATTGAGGTTCAAGTACGTCGTGACGAAGACTCCTCCAATGGCTTGGATTTGCTTGGCCTGCTGTTCCGTCAAAAAGTGCCCATTGGAGCCTTTTGACTCATAGAGCATCCCAATGAAGTTGTTGCCCGTCCAGATCAAACATTTGATGTTGTCATCGAGCGGCAAATCCTCATGGCTAGCAACAAGCCAGCCGAGCCATTGCATGAGAACGGTTGCTTGCCAGCCTTTACCTGTGTAGTGGCAATACTTCCCACCTTTGAGCCTCAGCCTTGCTTTTGAGAAGTGAAACTTGGCTGGCAAGCGGTACTTCGTGTGCTGCTTTGCAAACTCAACAGCCAGCTGGCCAGCGGATTTCATGCGCAATTCCACCTTAACATCTCAGGCAGGAAGAAACACACAGCCACCAACTACAGTAAACAAATATATAGCAACGTCTACCACCAACAAGATATTATTGAAGCCAATCCAGGACACAGTCGAGCCTTGAAAGAAACGCGTTCGCAGGAGGATCGTCACGCAACTAGCGATGACATCCCTGGCTATCCCAAGGCTCCAGAGATGCAGCAAATCCAACCCCACACATCCCATATCAAAGTTCAACAAGTCAGCAAGGGCTGGGCGCACCAGCCAGGGCTCTTGGGGCACATCATGGCGCCACAGAGCGCCGCCCCCCAAATCTGTCCATGGTTTCACCAAATCCTTGCTTCCTTCGCAAAGGAAACAAAATTGGTTTCTGGTTGGAAGCCTTTCTAGCGACAGCGCCTGCCCAAGCCACTTCCAGTCACCCTTCACCGTGGTGACTTGCGCAAAAACTCCAGCTACACCTTCGCGCGACCACTGGTTGCATGAGTCAACCACTTCTCGTAGAAGTTGCTGCAGCGTGATGTTAATTTTATCTTGATAAGCGTACGCCGATGTTGGCAAAACTGCGATGAGAAATCGCGACCGGGAGGGGTCGCTCTCAAAAGGCGAGCATTCCGGCATCCAATGGAAAGCCATGAGCTGTGTAGTCTCCCATGCTTGTATCTCATCGCCATAAATTTGGATGGCAATGGTATCATCATGGGGCGGAATTGGCCTGCCAAAATGTTTCTGGAGCATCGCCCAAAAATGAGGCGCTGTTTGTCCAAGAACATCCCTATGCCCATTGGATAGCAAAGCGGCAGCCTGCAGATTGACACAGATTGACAAAGCCCACCATCGAACAACGCAAGAAGGATTCACACACCCGCACAGACACAGAGACAGAGTCATACTTCAGTCTAGGCACTAAGTCAGGAGGCTTTATCATAGGCCAGCTCTGAAACTCCACGACCCCATCATCATTGCAAATGGGAATTCTCACGTGACTGATGACTTTGTCAAAAGCCAGCCCTCCCCCCAGCAATCTTCGGTACATTCTGGCGTCATGAGCTGACCCTCGCCTGACCAAAAAAACTATTTTGCACATTCTGTCAGAACGCTTGAGAGAGGCGCACCCAAAAATTGTAGACCCATATCTGTCACCAATTCGATTGGCCGAGGCCAAAGTTGAAGCACCGCGCCCAACTTCCCCAGCGAGCCTGCGACCAAAAACATATCTGTGGGCAAGTGCCGAGCGCTGTAAAAAAGTCAAGGGCCAAACACTTCATCAAGAGCTCTTCGCATTGAGGCCGTACCTCTCAAGCAAAACGACTAACCTAAGCAAAGAAACATGTGCTTCTTAATTGCTGAAGCTCTTGCAGGAAGCAACACACATTTCTCACTTTGCACCAGCTGTGCTTGAAGAAATGGTTCTAGTCCGAGCAAACGGGTCGAACCTCTGAATGGGTTCGCGTTCAAAATTTGGCCGCCAAACAAGTGGCCCAATGTCAGATTCATGCGCCATACCCCCTGGCAAGCAAAATGAAGAAGAAGACAAGTTTTTGGAAGCAGAGAAGAGAAACAAGGCAGATGTACTTGCGAAGCTCTTTCAAGACAGCGCCAAGCTCAGCCCGCTTCATGCGGCAGTCCGAAACCTTACAGAATGAGAACCTGTTTCTCTTCTACAGCATACGCTTGTCTCATAAGTCCCGCGCAACGCTCTGGACATCCTTGAGCAAGCCCGTCAAGGTGGACTCATCGGTGCAGGTGTCAAGCCTGCAGCAACAAATAGGACCTAACTGAGCTCACTGGGCCAAGTCAAGCCTCTTGAAATGACTTTGCAAAGTCCCGGAAAATGTAGACATGGCTGAACAACCATCTTTGAAGCGCTCATTGTCACCCAGCTCCAGCTGGAGCCCATTGATGAGATTCAACTCCTTCTTGATCTCACCACCTGAAACACCAAAAATCAACCACGCACAAAAAATGGAAAACATCAATCCCAAGCCCTGCGCGGATCAAGGCGACCTTCTCTGGCACAGTCTTTGACGCCAATGCCATGCTCGAGAGAGGCGATGGCTTTTGGTTTGCACCCTTTGCTTTGGCAGAAGCTTTAGTCTTGGCTTGTCCTGGTAAGGCGACCGTGAAAAACCATGATTTCGGCAAGAAACCCCGTGAATCGCCGTGAAAACCCTTGAATCCACAAAAACTCAGCTATATAGCTACATGAGTCGGTCCTTTGGGCGCTGAAGCTGGCAAGCTCATCCCAGACGCCAGCTGTCCAGCAGATGATGCGGCGCTTGACATTTGCTCATTGATCATGGCCATGGGGTCTGGGAGCGGAGGCGCCGCGGCCCTGCCAAGTAAGCCAGCTTGACCTACCCGCATTGCCGCAACTGCCTGTAGTGGGTTTGCGACGCCTTCGACCTTGGTTTGCGTCACATGCTCGTCGGACAGGTCTTGAGAAGTCACGAGCGTGCACCAATATCGGGTAGATGCTGGATCTGTTGGCGCATCTTCATCAGGGATTCCCCCCTTTTGGATGCACGACAGGATCTTGGCCCTTGGCAGCGCAGAGATTGCAGGGCCAATATATTTCACGTAACCAACCTATACAGCCGGCGCGCACTATCTATGGCTTGTGCGCTACAGGAGAAAAACAAAAGACTGCATAAATCATGCAAAGCTCTTTGAGCAACCAGCCTTGATCATCTCAGCAATCGTCAGGCATTGACGATTCTTGTTTGTCTTCTCACGTTGTTTCCGTGAGAAGGTCCATGAAGACTCGCACTTCTGAAGGTCTCCCCCAGACTCCACGAACATCTTCAAGATGCTAAGCTTCTCGCTGTGATTGCTGGAAGCAAATACCCTGGCAATCTCTGGGAACTCACTTTCTTTCTTACCTCCTGGCAGACGAGAGAGCACAGCCCACTCCTTGCGGTGCGTGGAAGAAGTGCAAGTGATCGGCTCTGCAGGCTTTTCGGGCTCCACAGGCGGTTCGTAGCGCACAGTTCCAGGAGCTGACGGTGCTGTTGCTGCTGAGGGTGTTTGTGACGCAGCATGCCCGCACCCCTGGCCATCCAGTCCCACACCCAGCCTCAGGCATGAGCCCAATGTGATACAAAAAGCTGAAACGTGACCCCACCCACCCAACCCATCCATGTATAACTAACTGGATGCGCGTGAACATGCTCATGAACATGCGCATGACCACGCTCATGGCCATGCTCATGACCATGCTCATGCACATGAAAGCTTGAGGCTGCTAGACCTGAGACCTTGGCAGTTCCGCCTCCAGCTTCTTAGCGGCTGCGTCTGGCTGTTCTTCGGATGAACTCCCCAGACTGATACAAGATTTGCCCCTGAGCAAGTCTTGCCCCTGGAGCAAAGTGCCAATGGACCTTCAGGCGATTTTGTGAAAGGTTTGCAAATAAATCAAAACATGGCCTTTGGGATTGGCCGCGGGGCAGGCTGCCATCCACAAGGGTATTCAGCAGGCCAGCAGCCTCGTCTTCCAGCTGAACCGCAGCCAAAGCCTCATCCACGTACGTCCCAGACACAAGCTGCGTGTCATCATGGGTGGGATCAGGCTGACCAAGTGGCACGGTCTCAGGCAATGCACCTTCACTCTCTGACAAGGTCGATTTGGCTTCCGCCGCCAGTTTGGCGTCCGCCGTTGGCTTCTCCTCTGTCTTCTCGTTTGCCAACGCCTCCTTCCGACGGCGCTTTGCATCTGGCATGCATTCTTCCAGAATGAGCTTGGCCTCGGCTTTCGACAAGCCTGGCGTAACCTCCATGAGCTTGCTGACCGATGGAGCCCGCCCACCATTCTCTTTCATGAGCTCCATCAGCAGCTCTGTACAGAAGGGCACATCATGGGCCTCCTCCATGGGTCTTGAGGCTGTCGACACAACCCAGTGCGCAGTGCGCACGCAAACGGCTACAACCCAGCAGTACTGACGTTTGAACATGGCATTCACGGAAAATCACGGGGGTTCACGCCGATCGCTGGTGACGTCAGGTCGTTTTCACGCATATTCACGGCGCCTTTTTTTCGCGGGTCTGGCTGGTAGAGGACTTCGGTTGATCACATGTCTTGGCGTTTTGCCAACTTTTGCACAGTTGTGCTCAAGACAGCACGCCACTGTTCTGGAGGCCTAAATTTGGACGATCGACGGATGTATTGGATAACTCCGAGGATGTCAGCCTCAGACATCAGCTGATGCACAGAAGACTTGTGCAGTGTCTCAGCGCCCCACATCAGACCAGAGGTCGCATGTATCCCACTCAATGGCCTTTCCGTGGATACAAGGCCACAGAACGAGTTAGACTGACCTGCAGAGCCTCAAAGAGCTTCAGCTCTGACAAGCCCTCCGCAACCGGCGCCAACACTTTGGGTCCTGGAAGAGCCTGAAATTTACAACATGGAAGCACAGTCATACACAGATACATGTGTCTTACATTTCTTGCCTCCCACGTATCACCCATCATTTCTCCCTTCAAGTACGCGAGGTGGATGCCAAAAAGGGTATGATATTCCCTCAGCGAGCAGAACAACACTCACACCACCATAGCCCTACAGGCATGCAAACACTATCTTGCCTTATTGTCGATTGCAACCAAGGAGCTGGCTTTTACCCATGGTCTCCTTGCAGCCTTGCCAAGTTCGAGTCCCATCTGCTTTCTTCTGCTTCTTCACAAGGGGCTCTCCTGAAAGAGCTCTTAATTGCTCCTGTGTCAAGTGCCCTGCGCATGTGGTTAAGCGGCTGAGAAGCGCAGGGTCATTCGAGTAGAGAACATGACGCTTTGGCGTTGCCTCCGAAGGGTCATTTGCATATGCCCCACCCCAAATGGAGGTCGTGTACACATACTGCTGAGCAAAGAAGGATTGCATCCTGGGGTGCAGTTCAGCCCGAGAGCCCCCTGGTTGCTCCAGGAGAAAGCGTGCCCCCATGCACAGAGTATACCAACACAGGAACACAAAGCGGCTGCATAGTTTGTTGCCACGAGCAACAAAGCCAAATCCACGGTTCCCTTCTGGGAACAATATCGATCTTTCATGAGTGCCCAGAGACCTCACAGCAACAGATTACTGTAACAGTCTTAAGCTGAAGCTGAAGAAAGCCAAACAGGTTGCCGCCAGATGACGGTGCGCAAAAAGAATTACATAGGAGTCCAATGATGTGCAGGGCTCCCTGCTTCGAGCGGCGTGCACAGTTCATACACAGCCTCAGCGCAATTCAGAGCTGGCGTCCGGAGCACGTTCAATTTCCGCAGTAAGTTCAGCACGCAAAGCCAGCTTCCGTCAAAAAGTCCATGGACCGATGCTCCTTGTAAAGCAACTTGTCCAGTTCCACTCCAACAAAGCCGGCCTCACATTCAGCGCCAATCAAACTCCAGTGTGTATACACTAGAAAGATACAAGTGAATAAATTCTGCGCGCGCGCCTCACGCATAGCTTTGCTGACCTTGCCAGCACCGCTGAAGTACTCCACCCAGTCATAGGCCTGGCAAGGCCCACCATGCATTGACACCAGACAGCAGCTGAGACACCAGACAGCTGAGGCTCCAGCTACCCGACCATCAAGCTCTTCCAAGAAAAGCAAATGAAGATGTAGTAAGATGAGCATGGCTGGGGCGCCCCATCGCATCATCTCTACCAAAGTCATGACGATATATATGGAGCTATGGCAGGTTTCGGTTTTGAGTGGGAAGGCTCTGCGTGCAGGCAACAAGGGGTTCTGGCACAGGCGTAAAATTGCATTGCTTCTGAGGCACTCTAATTTTTCACAGTGGCCAGGTACCACTCTGATCCAGATACACCCGACGCATATGGTCATACTACATGCACATGGACCGATCTATGTACTATGCAAAGCGCCTGCGTTTCAGCTGCACAGGGTCCAAGCCCTGGAGCATGGAAGCGCGTTCGTCCGACAACATCCACAGGTTTGATGCCTCTTTGAAGCTCATGGTGTTGCCACTGGCCGCCCGCTTCTTAGCTATGAACTCTAGCCTTCTCTTGCCAAAGTCACCAGCCATGTAAGCAGAGCTGACTGCCGACTCAGTTGCCTTCTCGGCACATGGCTCAGCTGCTTGTGTTGGAGGCCCCACCTTCTGCAGAAGAGGCTCTTGCACTTTCAAAGCCTCCTCTACTTCATCATCTGCTACAGGTGGCTTCACCTTAGACTTTTTCGAAGGCTTTCCTTTTCCACCTTTGGCCTTTGCCTTAGGCTTTGGCTTGGCCTGCTGGCGACCTTCCGCAGTCTGACCATCTTCATCCTCCCCTCCAGCGACAAAGGGAGCTGGTGGTTGAGCGGCTTGCTGCTTCAAGCTTTCCACCACAAAGACTGGAAGCTCGTGGGACCGAGCTGGAGTTGCAACAGGCCTTCCGAGAGCTTGGCCTTCAGAAGCTTTCAATACTTCAGACTCCTTCCGATCTTTCTCTGCTTTGCGCTCCATAATTTTGGCAGCTAAGAGGTTCCAGTCAAACGATTTGCCATCAGACAAAGCTTCCATGTCCTCCTCAGTGGCCGATCGAGACAACGAGCTTTGTGAGCCGGATCTCGTGAGCACAACGTTCGCCTCACGAAGGCGTGCCTTCAACTGAGCCAACGCCTTGCTTTTGGCAGCAGTTGGGGTCTGATCAAATTGCCGCCTAAAGAGGCCCACAAGCCTGCGAAGGCCCAAAGCAAACTTCATGGCCAACTCGTCCAGGGCACCTATTGAAATGCCAACGGGCAAGAGCTTGTTATCCACATAAAACTGAGATATAGCTTTTCCGACAACTTCATCAGAAAGGCGACCGGTAGGCGTGACACTCATGATCGCGTAGATGGCCTGCAGCCCGCAACAAAAACCCAATCAACATTCCAACAATTGAAATTGAACGTGTTTCCTGTCACATCTGCGAAGCCCCAAGATGGCCCAAGCCTCCACATTTAGCTCCAAGTCCTTGCATGTAGCTTTCCCCTTCTTCTTGAACAAGTCTTCACTGTGTGCTTGAATAAAGTTAAAGTTCACCTGAGCAAGCTTTCCGTGAATTGAAGCCAGCGGACAAAAAACTTTCATGTCCAACAAATGAGGTTCCAGCATTCTTCAATCGGTCTTCTGCTGAAAAGGCCGCGCAGTACTTGCTGACAAGATTGGGGTCTTCACAAAGCTGCTTCAGTTCCCGTGGCATCCCGGGCAACAGCACACTAAGTAATCAGTGCTGAGTTGAGAAGCCCAAACAGCTTCCAAAAGGCTCTATCAGGTGTGAGTTGCACAGAAAACCTCGACAGGAAATTGACGGCGACCTGGAACGTGGGCACCCCATGACGGTTTGGAGGAAGCTGCATGGAGTAGGACCTGGGCAGGTCAAATCTGAACATGTTCACTCTGATATAGAATTGGGGCATGTTCATGGCTGACATGCCCATGCCATGACAGGTAAGTGCATGCCAGGCATGCGCGTGCACATGCCCATGGAAACAGTGGACATATGAGCGTGCGCATGCACATGCACATGGACATGAACAATATGAGCATGCACATGCACATGTCACATGCGCATGAAAACATTGGACAGGAACATTTTAAGCATGCCCATGAAAACTGCGCACCGAACATGAACAGTTGCCCAGCATACGCATGCACGTGCCCATGCGAAGTTGTAAGTGCCGCACGGAAGACATTTCCTGGAGCAAGAATCTAGGGAAAGGTACATACCTGACGGCCCTCAGGCACACTATAAGGCAACCACTCACAAAGGCCATGACCTCAGGAGCTGTACAGAGAGTCAAGGCACAGCTACTCATTCAGTAAGCAGTGACACTCCCACCCTGCATGTCACTCGACGCGCAGCTTTTCCAAGCAGAAACCTCCTGTAGGGCAGCACCAGTCCTCAAACAAATGACGCAGCTAGCTGTATATATAAGAACCTTTGTCCAATGAGGCGCCAGCCACATCATACATCATCTCGACGCGGCAGAGGCCTGCATCCATGAAGGGTGCCACTAAAATTCAATCAGCAATACCCACCTCCTGATGGGGAGCACAGCAGGTGGTGGCAAGTTCCAAACCTTGCCATCAGACGACCTTCGGGGAAGTGCGAACACAAAGTTTGCCATCAAACAACTAACACACATGAGCCTGGCAAGTGGAGGGAATCACATGGAAGCAGGAACGCGTGCCTGAAAACTCCTTCCTTCGAGTTGGTAGCCCTAGAAGTTGTCTTCAGTCTCTTATCTGGGGGCCAAATCCTTGGGTCTTCAGGCCGGCCATTGTCTTCTTCCGGTGCCACAGGCCCACCAGCTGGTTTAGGGCTGGTGGAAGGGGCTGGTACTTCCTCCTTCAACAACATGTCATCCTGGCAACATGACTGACTGTTCTCGGATGATCATGTCCGTGCACATGCTCATGCACATGGATGAAGTCCTTGGCAGGTGGCTTCTCGTCACCCTTTTGTTCTTGCTTTGGCTTGGGCTGGTGCTTTGGCATGGGTGGCGGGTACTGCTCCACTTCTGAGACCACGCGCCGAGGCTTCGCCTTTGCAGATGCCTCAATGCACAAAAATTCAAAGTGTAATGTAGTTGCTGCCCAAGCTCTGAACGCCCATCGAAAGCGCAGCTTTCTCCTGAGCCATAGCCTGCCAGCGATCAGTTTGTTTGATCTCCCTGCCCCAATAAATGCGTGAATGCACCTGCTCCTTTCCGCCAGCTGAGGTCTCCATCTTGAGTTGAAACGCTACGGTTAGAAACGCAAATGTTCACACACACTCATGACCCGTTAGTGTGAACATGTACATGGTTCGAAGACATGCTCATGCTCATGGCGTGGTTCCAATTTACCATGGTCATGCTCATGGCATGGTTTCTACTATGCCAATGCACATGCTCATGCTCATGGCATGTGTTCTATGGTCGTGTTTCAGGGTTCAGGTAACACACATTACAGTAACACAGTACACAAAGACCTCTTCCAGCGCGCAACAGCACTTGATCTGAGGCTAAAGCTGACAAGGACCCCAAGCACAGCGCTCCCCCGCTGTGAGCCCAAACTTGCCCACAAACACAAGATGAACTCTTGTTGCAGGGGTTTTCAAGCCGATAGGCCATATCAACCTCAAAACCCTTCATAAATGACATCTACTTGAAAACCCTCAGATACGCCAGTCTGGGTGGCTTGTCGAAAACGTTGCTTCGATGGACGCCCATGACTGTGAGACTATGTCGCTGGCCTATGAGACGGCCCCATGGCTGATAGATGCAGGAAAGGTGAGTCTCGCTAGGCGGCCAAGGTTGTACTGGTGCAGCTGGGATCCTAGGAGCATGCCGGGTGCCACAGTGGTTCAGGGGATGGAAGGCGCTCTCCCAGTGAAAGGACGCGTTGAGTTGGAGGCGACGTTAGATGAGCAAGACTTCCTGGAGGATGGGTGGCATCGAGTTCGTGCGGACAGTCCTTTTCCCACATTTACAACTGCTAGGCCGTCGCCTCTGCCTGGACGCCGTCCCGCGGGACTCAGTTTGTGTCCACCGGACGCAGTTGCCCGATGGCAAGCGGATCTGCACCGCTTCCCGCCTTACCAATACCGTGCTGAGAACTGTGTGGTAAACCGCGCAGGCCAAGTTCGGGTTCCATCAGTCAAGGAGAGAGAGGCCATTCTTGGTTTCTGTATGGACTACACCCGCCGGCGCATGGTCAAAAGCATGGAAGGGAAGCCAGCTCACAATGATTGTCGGCTCAGCTTGCTGGGCAACAGTTGGTCGATTCCGGTGGTTGTTTACTTGCTTTACTGCTTGTTTCGCACCCTTGGTCTGTTGCCAGCCCTGGACGTGGAGACGCTTGTCTTACGGTTGACGCCAGGAAAAGAACAGAACCTTGGAAGCCTGTTGCTTCGACCTCCCATTCGTCAAACCACCAAGGCGGGGGCACCTCCCGTGGGGCTGGTGCCGCGGCTGTTAGGTCAAGTTTCCGTCAAGGGAGAAGACATCCTGCTTCAGTTGGGCACGGATCTCCCAGCCAGATACCATAGGTTACGGGCTTCGATCCACAGCAAGCTTTGGC
>JAOBYK010601778.1:0-11338 GCA_025434845.1 Phenganax subtilis | reverse complement strand
TATTGATAATCACGAATGTTTGTAGACCTACACAATACAAGGGCAAATTTCAACAATTACAACCAGAACAACGGCAACGAACGTCAACACTAATTTCAATGATTTTAGTTATAATCCTCCTATCTTTTTTCAGAACAAAGTTTATTTGAACATGAAGTGTGAAGCAAGTGCATATGGGAAAGCATATACGACAAAAAAACCAAATTCATTCGACTGCCAATGCATGCACAAAACTGGCTACGTGAGGAGCTATACATGTACTCTGAAATATACACAATGCAATTTAATATCCATCTAATACATATCAGTTTAGATACGGAGTTTAAGCTTTGCGTTCAAAAGCTACGGCAAACGGCAGAGCCGTTTTTTTGGCAAACTTTTTTTGCCTCTCTTCTTTTTGGATTTTCCATTTTATGTCAAACAGTTTTATTTTAACATCCTGTTCTAACACAACTAATTGTATTTGCCTTACTGTCTTTATAATAGCATTTTTTTTCGCCTGGCGTCTGACGTTTGCCGTTGAACGCGAAGCTTAAGCTCTCTGTTATCTAAAGTCATCATTCACGTCAACTACAGTGCTTGAAGTCGGAGAATTGGTTTTTGGGAATTTGGCCAAAATATTTGAATTCGTTTTATGAAACAAGTCCACTCCATGGTCGGATCTTCGATCATTTCCTTAAACTTTTAGCCACGCCATTGCTATAGTATCTCACAAAGTGCCTGTTTAGCGATACAAGCGATGGTGTATTATGTCACTACATGATAGGAAATGTAGGCTAAGCTTTTACATGACATCTGTGTCATTGTGTAGGAAGATGTACGTAATATAAAGACAACATTATTCTTTGATTTGGAGCAAATATATCTTTGTAAATACATTAACACAAGTAAATTTGTACGTTCGAATGCTTTGAACGTCTGTTATCGGGACTTTGACTTACCGTAATTTTTGTATTTAGCCCCCAGGGGGCTTATTGTTTTTTAAACACCATTAAGGGGGGAGGGGCTTAATAGAGAGGGAGGTCTTATTCAAAATATATATATACATTTAAGTCTGCGTGTTCGATTATTTTTACTTACCAGTGTCAGTGCAGTAAAGACCATTAATGAAATATTATATTTTTGAAATCCTGTAGTATTGATTAACGGCTGCGGGGGGGGGGGCTAAATTAAAGAAGGGGGGCTTATTTTTTCTGTGCCTTCAAAATAGGGGGGCTAAATGCAGAAATTACGGTACTTTAGAATCTCTGAAGTGTTTGTCCTCGCGCATAAGTCTTATCGCATTACGCATGTTTCACAGCCAGTGCACTACATGTTCTGGCCAATAAGCACGCCGAACTGGCTGGTGGCGGACAGTAAACTGCAGCGAATGAGTAATATACAATTTTTGACATAAGAAAATAAGATCATATCTTTAGCTCACTGTGTAATGTTCTCTATTTACAAAAAAGATAAAATACAACGTTAACAAAAATTTGTGCAACAAATCGTTTTGCCGACTCCTCTCGTTTACAACCGGCAATATCTCCATTGTTCTATTTGTTTCAGCCAGAATGAAACTGTTCAAACCACTCCAAATAAAGTTAATTTTTTCTCGAAAGTTTGTTCACTTTGGCAACTTACTAAAGTGTGAAAGAAAACGCAGGAAAATTCTGACGTATGTCTGTGCACTTACACCATCTCAGTAAATTACGATCATAAATTAAAGTTATGCGATTTAAATTTCGGTTTCGCAGCAATACGATCAGGAACGTGGGTTTTTGACGGTAAATGTAAAAGTGAACGAAGTATAGTAAACAAGAGAATTCATGAAAATGAGAATGATAATTTTTGAACATCTGGCTAACATTTACCTGTTTTGTATTGGAATAGCAAATGTCTCTTTCAGAACGTTGACCTTGAAAACGTTTTTATTCACAAGTGTATCGTTTGTTAATTTATGTTAATGTTTGGGACAAATTTGGATCAGTTTGGGACACGACTGGAAATCTCGAAAAAATTTTTGTGAAGGGCAAAAAT
Source organism: Phenganax subtilis (assembly GCA_025434845.1). Lineage (NCBI taxonomy): Eukaryota > Metazoa > Cnidaria > Anthozoa > Malacalcyonacea > Clavulariidae > Phenganax > Phenganax subtilis. The sequence goes on along the minus strand of JAOBYK010601778.1, from coordinate 9,319 downwards.
TTCAAGTTTTCAACTTCGCGAAAGCTCTCGAAAAATTAAAAGCGTGTAAGTGTAAACCGTGTACGTGTTTTCTGGCGGTATGAATGAGGAATGGCAGTCATAAGCTTGATTAATGGGATTAAGAATCATTAGTGTACCAGACTCATCCCAAGGACGGTGCTCTTGCGAGTCGTCATCATAAAGAAGCAAACTGAGCAAAATGCGAGCAAAACCAGCAGCTGTCACCATTAACAATTGTCCGTCTAACTGCAACAATGAAGTGATTCAATTAGATGACCACGATACAACAACAGGATATTCAAGTGGACTTGAACAAGGGAGGATCTCACCCAGTCCCATCCGCAATAATTACGCTGGCGAAGATGAAGGAAAATCAACAAAACAACGATTTCAAAACATTTGCTTGGTCATTTCTTGTATTTTATCATGCGTGGCATTGGCTCTTGTCTGCGCTTTTTTATTTGGATACATCAAGCCAAGAGGATTAGGAATCCGTGATGGTGCGTGCTCGTGCCGAAGTGGGTCTTTGACAACAGGTAGCACTGGGATCACGTTTTCCTAGAAAGTCAGTAAGGGGTAGTTTTTTCTTTCATGCGTCTTTCAAATGCATACAGCAATTTTTACCACAATCACAGGATATAACGTTTCGGCGCTGGTTAATTGCGTCTTTCCCCACTAGTATATTGTTTACTGTTTACTGAATAGCTACTTCTAGTTGGAATTTTGTAGTGTAACGCCCATTTTCACTGCAAAAAGTTATCAGCAAAGTACGAATGAAATAACAGTTTTCTCTTCTTACGCTTGAACATTTTTGTCATGTATAAATTGTTATGAATGAGTGTATACCATGATAGGAAGAGTACTTCACATGTTACTGAGAATGACGTTTTCAAGTCACGTACCGTAGAAACACGACAGGAATTCTACCACACTCTGCGGCTGGTTGTACCTTTCACGAAATTAAACCAGATATAACTTAGATAACATACGCACGTTGAAGTTTGGAAAATCTCGTGTTTAAAATTCGCCCTTGATAATTGAACATTTTGGCCTCAACCAAGGCTGTGTTTGATACTTAAAAAAAGGTGAAAAGATTCATGAGGTCAATTTAATCTTGCGCAAGAGGAAAAGAAACAGTGCAATGTAGGTTGCGTGATTTTTGACTGGCATGGAGTTCTGACCAACTTGCATTTGCGCAGTGAAGACCGACGTTTTGTTAAAAACCGCAGCTTATGTAGAAGTTTTAATTTGCTGATTCGTTAATAATTTTCTACCACAAAAATCGACCGGGCGCATTCCTTATATAGTGGTAGATACCTTTCTATCGTTGATTTCTATATGACTGGATTGCGCATCCGGCTCCAAAAGTGAAGACAGCAAAAATGACGAATTTGGAGTACCAAGATGGCCGCCAAACATTTCCGGTTAAGCGAAACCATGCTAACCAGTCACGAATTTTGGAGTACCAAGATGGCCGCGATGGCTTCAAAATTTTGACTGCTGACATATATAGGGATGCGCAATCCAGCTATATATAGAAATCAATGCTTTCTATAGTCGTCTTCGTGTTTGTCTGTTTTTCATTTGCGAATGTTGTTGCACCTTAGAGCGCACCCGCAAGGCATTTCCTGAGAGTGAAAGAAAACAGAATGAGTCTGCAAATCACGACGGGAATAAGTCGAAAAGTTACTCAGAAAAAAAGCAAAAACATATGGTGAGATCGCTTTGTAGAGCTGGTAGATCCGAAAAAGCAACAGACAATTGGCATAGTAAACTAATTTTTGAGAAAACTATATGGCTCTGCAAAGTTTGCCAGTTTTGTGTATTTTTGTATTAAATGCGAAAATTGCTACCATTTTCGGCTCAAACGTGGCAGGAATTTTCGCACGTATAGCTAATACAAAAATAAATCAAATTTACAAACTGCACAGGACTAAATATTCTTTATTTTACAACATTTTGCAACCACACTTTGCCATTTTACTGAAGTTAGGATGCTCTTTCCAGCTGTGATGATGGATTTACCTAAATTAAACTTTCGTCGATAATTACGCAAATTGTCCATTGAAATTATGTGTAAATTAAGATATAAATACAATGAAAAAATTGATGAGAAATATGAAGTAATTTCCCCCCTGTTTTAAGCTTTGCTCACAATATTTTTGCGTACTAGGTTGATGAATGGCGACACGAAATCCAAGAAAATGTGACCCAACATTTGAGAGAAACTGCAACTGGTCTTATTTTCTCTCTGAAAAAAGTAAATTCAATACATTTTACAAGCTAGTTAGTCTATATATAGAAAGATCTACGGGTTATAATAAGCATTTCGTCTTTTCTTTTGTTAAACAGTACAATTTTTTAATCCATTCCAATTTTTAATGGTTAAATTTATCCATAGCTTGAAAACGAAACGGTCAATCGTTTATTGGAAGCAGAGAAAAATTGGGCAACGAAGGTAAGATACATTTCAGTTCATCAAGCAGGTTCAAAGGGTTATGGTTGTGTATGAACTGAAAAATTGCATTGAGTGTCATTGTGGCCATAACATAGTGCTTGGTGAATAATTTCATCATAGTCTTATTTTTACTTCTTCTCACTAGTGATTATTTTTTTTATAGTTTGGTTTTTTGACGAAAAAAATCATGACAAACGTGACAGATTCACTGCACAAAATAAATACATTTAGAGTTGTTACGGAAAACGTAAGTTAAAAAAACATCCACCCCTTATATGGTAATATCCGTGAATCTAAGATACTCACAGCCAAAATGTTTCGTAAAGTTTTATGAATAACGTGTTTGATAAATATTTCCTGTTAAAGAGAATATATTCTTCTGTTTTGTAGTTAATCAATGAAACCAACAGGAAAATGTTAAAGACAAGAGATTTTATGATATCAACAGTAAGCTTGTTCGAATAGTAAACTACGTGCTTTATGCAGGGTTCTAAAGAAGATATTTTTGCTTAATCTTTTTAGTTGCAAAAAAGCGAATTGCAAATGCAACAAATGAACGCTTCTGTTTGGAAAAAGGTAATAAATTATGTACCATATCGATGCGCATGTCACTCACTAGCAGCGAGCTCGTTGACATTGGTGAGCCTAAATAGTTGTTATCACTTTTCAATTTGTGTTGGTTATATCAATATTTAAAGCTAGCACATTCCATGTTTTTTATACCTTGGTAATATGATAATGTGCTTCCACACAATGAGGGCATGTAAGGACACATAAGTATACTATATTAGTATACTATATAACTATACCAGTAAAGTATCAAGTGCCTTCCAGTGAAATGTAAATATATCTGGAACGCTAAGGCAGGGGGGATATTGAAGCCGACTTTGTGCTCATTTTGCAGGTAGACCCAGTCCTTTCTAAAAATATTTTTCAAAAAATAGCATTTTTTTATCCAGAAAGTTTAGAACTTAATTCTTGCATTAGTTTTGTAAAATGCATGTAAACTTAAAGAGTGACAGTTAAATTTATATCATATGAAGAAAAATTTGACAAAAATTATACAGTTATCGAAAAAAGTTGAAACAAACACGAAACTTACAAAAAGTCCGCGCGATTTTTGCCGTAAATTCTGCGTTTTTGAAAGTTTGAGATACACTTAAATGTTTAAACCACCAAAATAGGATAGTTCTATGTTAAATACACTTATTTTCAAAGTTTCACAAAAATTGAGCCATTAGCCAAAGAAAAAATAGTGTTTTTATAGTGTAAACACATATAGCCAATACAAAATATGTAGTCGTTTCCGGGGGGAGATGACAAAATGCTAGTGCTCCGGCTGGCTTCATCCATTTATAGACGCTTTCTTACGGAGTTGGCGTTCCAGATGTATTTACAGTTCACTGGTGCCTTCTCATGAACGCTAGCGCTATTTTTCCAGCTGAGGACAATGAAGGGATACAATGGAACACAAGGCCCAAAAGGACCACCAGGTCCACAAGGAGCCCAAGGGAGACAAGGACCTCGAGGATTTACGATCAGTGGATGCCAGAATTTCACACAAACGAAATCAGTTCGTCTGGGGACAGCATATTTATCAAAGAAGCCATTGGTTACCAAAGTATGTATTGATAATCACGAATGTTTGTAGACCTACACAATACAAGGGCAAATTTCAACAATTACAACCAGAACAACGGCAACGAACGTCAACACTAATTTCAATGATTTTAGTTATAATCCTCCTATCTCTTTTCAGAGTGAAGTTTATTTGAACATGAAGTGTGAAGCAAGTGTATATGGGAAAGCATATGCGACAAAAACAACAAATTCATTCGACTGCCAATGCATGCACAAAACTGGCGACGTGAGGAGCTATACATGTACTCTGAAATATACACGATGCAGTTTAATATCCATCTAATACATATTTAATTATCTAAATTCATCATTCACGTCAACTATACAATGTGTTTCAAAAAAAACGGAACACTGATTTATGTAGGCATTGCAAATTTAGTCAGATGCATATATTATATTTTAATGAATTCATATTAGTACAATGCATTGAAACTTGAAAGCCTTGCGTCTCCCATGGGTAAAAATAAGGAAGGAAAAATTTAAATCATTAAACGTCTTTTAAAAGAATTTCCAGCCAACTGAAGAAATATCTCCTGTTTATTGAGTCCAACCATGCCATTCCTTAGCATTTTTCTAAAGTTTAGCTATCTCGAACTTAATTGTTGCGATGTTGACTCGAATAAACATCAAGTGAAAGAATGATAAGAGGACAATGATAAGAAATGTAATGCAGGAGATGCAAAAGCGAACAACACTGTGTCAGGAGTCAGGACAGAAATGGTGACATGTTGAACGGCACGGCCATGCATAAACGTTAAGTATTTCTACGTTGTAAATTAATAAAACTTTACCTATGAAACCGCAAGGCTTTCAAGTTTCAATGCATTACACTAATTTGAATTTCATTAACATATAATTTATGCATCTGACCAATATGTAATACCTACAGTGTTCCGTTTTTTTTTGAAACACACTGTAGTGCTTGAAGTCGGCAAAATGGTTTTTGGGAATTTGGCCAAAATTTATGAATTCGTTCTATGAAACATGTACCACCCGCATGGCCGTATCGTCGATCATTTCCTTGGACTTTTAGTCACGCCACTGCTATAATATCTACAAATTGCCGGCGATGGTGTATTATGTCACTACATGATAGTAAATGTAGGCTAAGTTTTTACATGACATCTGTGTCACTGTGTAGGAGGGTCTACGTAAGATAAAGACAACATTATTCTTTGAGTTCATGTGTATATATCTTTGTAAATACATCAACACAGGTAAAATTGTACCAGTGGCGTAACGGACTTTGAGGGGGCCCTAAAAAGAATTTTTCTCACGGGCCTTTCCCCCGACATGCGGTCCTAGGTTTGAACTCTAGTACATCATTTGTTCAAATACGTTAGAATTTTTTAAGTCCTGACGTCATTATTGATTGTTCGGAGGTCCTTTGGAATTGCTCTAACCCTGACCATAGTCGGTTACGCCTCTGAATTGTACATCCGAATGCTTTGAATAAATATGCACCTTCAGTTTTTGTTCTCTTGCATATAAAAGCTAAAAGCATTTCATGCTTATGGTGAGCCTTCGATAGGTTAAACAGCGGAACTTGCTTCCCAGGAAGAACTCAGCTGAAAAACTGTTGCCACAGTCAAATATATGCAGTTTACTGCCTGCCACCAGCCACAGTTCAGTGTGCTTCTTGGCCAGAACATATAGTTCACTGGCTGCGAAACATGCGTAATGCGATTTAAGACTGGACATATCAAATTACCATTGTTTATCAATTTGCCAAAATAGTGTTTTTCTGTTTTTCTTGGTTTCTTTACAGACAAATACTACTTGGTGCAGAGCGTATATAATACCATAGACTGAATTACGAGAAGTTTATATTCTGCACCACACGGAGTCGAGATTTAATTAATTAACATACTTTGCGCTTTTTACAAAGTATGCGCAAATGGAAATGAGACTAATCAGACAGAGCAGCGCGCGCTCGACGGATTTAAACATGAATGCGTTGTCAAATTCTTCACAGGTGAATTTATTAGCGGACGATGGTCAAGAACAAAGGCTACACGAAGACAAAACAAAGCTGCAGTCGTCCAGAAGTTTGGGGGAAAACCCTGGCTCAAGTTGTACAAGGGACGATAATTTGCATCGTGAAATTGATGCATGGCTTCGGGCGATCGACACGATGCGTCAAAATCGCATTCCTCGTTCTCCACAAACCACAACAAAGTATTGCTACGAGAAAAATACGTTCTTGTATGGTCTTATTACGCTCGGGATTTTTGCGACTGCCATAAGTGGTTTTGTTATGTACGTTTGCCTCAGCGCGGAATGTCATGATTGTTCATCATCGGGAGGTTATGACGCTGACACAAGTAAATGATATCTGATAAATACAAATTTATATGCACATCTAGTAGAGTTGCAAACTGAGTGGCTGCAAGTGCAAGAAACTGTCAGTATCATAGCTTGGAGTCACATGAGATGCGGCTTGGGAGTACTGCTTGGGAGTCTTAGCAAAGGCCCTATACCGTATTACTCGATTAAGCACCGCGGTGCTCTTTAAGTTTTGATTGTTTCAGATGCAGCGCTTATTCGACCCGGCGCTCAAGCGAGTAAAAGCGGTAGTCGGAGTTTCTGTTCTGTCTTCTTACTCATGTAATTTACGCAAACTTGTGCGAAGTATTTCCGAGCGGCAATAGATTGTACTCTGGTACTAGACACTTTTAGATGGACGTTTATGGCGAACCGCTAACTGCTAACAGCCAACTTTAAATCACATTTGATTTTAATATCAACAGTTTTGTAGAGCGAAGTTGCCAAATCATGCTTCAGTTCATTATATAGGTTCCCGTAACATCAAACAACTGACATAGTTGACTTTAAAATGCGACTTAAACTTTGGCGTTTGCAGTCAGCGGTTAGCCGTAAACGTCAATTTAAAGGTCTCTTCTCTCTTGTAACCGCGAACTGCGTCGATGTAGTGAGGAAAATAAATGCTTTCCAAAGAAATTTATAGCAGTTTTTTTTAGGATATTTGCAAAACGTACAAAATTTCTCGAATGTACTGAGCGAGTTAAGAAAATCGTTAAGAAAACAAATCGTGAATTTTAACGAAACCATGGTTGGTATACTAAATAAGCTCATGTTTAGATGCAGTCTGCCATAGTTTCTACTCAAACGTGGAAACCAAAACACAGTGCAAAGTGGATAGTTTCAAGATCCCTTTATTTTGTTAATATTTCAGAGCAATTTCTCAATAATTCTCAACAATGCATACAAAGAAAAACTTGATGATTGTGGAATACCAGCGGTATGTGTGTTACACAAACACTTGAAGCTTTTGTTGGAAAATAAGCTAAGTTCAAATAAGTCATAAGTAGACTCAAAGGACGATATTGACTTTTTTAAGGTTGACTTGCTTCCAGATGCACAAGAAGACGTGGAAGAATTTTTCAAGGTATGGTTTCAATGATTTATAGTGGGTTGTCCCTACGTCACTGTGACGTCATAATATTGGAGTTGCCGCCATGTTGGTAGGTTTGAAAGCTTGTTTCATTAGCAACTTATACGGAGGATTGCCACAACTTTCACTTATGTGGATATGCCGACTTTTTGTTTGATATTATAGGCTGTTCAAACAACAAATCTAAGCGGAAAGATCTCTCTTTTTCTTGCTTACCTAAAATTGTAACTAATCAAGGCGAGGAAACGGAGATATTGTCAACCGAACGAAGGCGAAAATGGCTATCCGCCATTAGCCAAAAGAACTTAAAAAACACATTATTAGCATCCAGTATTAGCATCCATCTCCGGGACTTTTTGAACTTTTCCCCGGATATTTGTTCACAAATTGCTGGATTCTTTAACATTTTCTTTGCACTCTAGCGATATTGATAAGATTTTCCTGGACCATTTTGAACTCTCAAGGATTTCCTGTATTTTTTTGATTTTGTGCGGTCCGCACATATTTGCAAAGTGTACGAGATTTTCGGAGTAAAATGTCCCCCGGCAATATTTCTCCTTTCAAGCCCGTTTTCCATCACGCGGAAATTCTGTTCTGCATGGAAAATTTCTCCTATTTGAAAACAGGCTTTAGCTTGCGTGATTGAGCAAGGTTGTCTGAAGATTGCGATAATTGACAAACTTGAGCGAACAAGTATTTTCGTCATTTTCACTCTGTCACATTTCCCAACACGAGAATAATCGCTGCAAAAATCCCCAGTATAAGCGGGATTTAAGTAAGATCCTTAGTCTACTGAGCCCCACCTAGGTATATCTAAGAGTTCACAGATTTCCAAAATAAACATACCCTACAACGTTTTTTTGTGCATGGTTGTAGCAAAGTGAAGAAGATTTAGAAAGGCGATTTCAGCAAATGAGTGCCATGGTTAGTACAGTATTGTACTTTTGCAAACACTATGCTATTCATGCAAATACGTGTTATTTAATGTTCTTAGTTTTTGAGATGAAAATATTTCACTTTTGAAGGTGGAAGAATTCGGTGAATGGGAAGGAACGCGAAACTGTTTTTTCAAACAAAAACAACAAAGCAACAACAGCACTTTAATCACTGTTAACGTACCAAAAAGTTCCAAGGTAGAACAGTTTAGATATTATACATTTTGGTAAAAACTGTGAGGAAATATCGTGACTCTACTTTTGCGAGAACAACGATTTTGTACATGGAAAACAGACTTTAAATTATTCCAAACTTACAACTTTTCAGGACGGTGTAACGGTTGGTGTAACGTGTTCGACTTCTTTGGAAAACACTGCAGACTATCACTATCTAGTTCCACCCAGAGAAAAGCAGGAGGAATACCAATGTCATTGTGCTAACAAAATTCATAAATACACCGACTGCGTTGCGTATTTCTGGCAATGCATGTATAAAGACGTTTAAGCAGAACAATGACTAGAAAAAGTAGAATACATACCAGCCGTAGAAATAATAGACATGGAATGCGTGTTCCCTATCTCGCTTCAGTCAAAACTTTGTCTCAACAAAATGGCTGATTCAAAAGGGCGTTTTCATTCTGTCGAGACCACTGGTCGAGACTCTTGCAACAAAGAATTTCGCGCGGTTCGGGACTTTTGCACGAGGAGCGAGGCTTTCGAGTTTTGTTTGAACGTGTTTGGTTGGTATTTTGTAAATTGTAAATCGGGTAACGAAAGTTACGCTTATTGCCAAATTCAAAATAGCAGGGCTGGCGCGAGCTTCTCGACGTTGTGGGGGGGGGGGGGGGGGGAGGATTATGGAAGTGTCGT
>JAOBYK010601667.1:0-11339 GCA_025434845.1 Phenganax subtilis | reverse complement strand
ATGTTTTTCATAACACATGAAACAAAAATGAGCAAATACGAGCGCGATGAAAAAGCTTCGTCAAAATTGCATTCTTTTACCTCTGCGCCTAATTTTGGAGCTACGAAGCAAAAGAAGACGGAATTAATCAACAATATGTCAAAAATTGGCTTCATTTCATATGCAGCACGTGCGAGAAAACTGCTTTATGCATAGTTAATTAGACACTACCTAAGTCCCTAAGAGAGTTGATTTTCAATAGTTGAAAGAATGCGATTTTGACCAAGCTTTTTCATTGAGCTTTTTTTTTGCTCATTTTTGCTCCATATGTTATGAAAAACCCGTCATTCAACAGCTAAAAACTTGATCTTTCTAAGTATTAAAAAATTACACTTGTTTACAGCGTGATTTTTGCAGAATAGCGTGCCAAAGTTGGATTACGTTTTTTTTAGGCACCCTGTACACACTGATATTCTGTGATCCAGGCTAACGTCACATATTCCAGTTTGCATATAATTTCAAAGGAAACCATGTTTAATAGAGTAAATTATGTATGGATTTCCTTTGTTTGACAATGTTTTCACTGCAGTTTTTGGTTGCTTTCACTGCAGTTTGAGGTCAAGTCGGATCTGTCAATTAGCTAGAGTCATCTATCATATAATAGTTTTCATGTAATTACCAAGTATGAACATAATCTGTGACTTATGTTTTGAAAGTGAGAAACATGAATAAGAAACAAAAAAACTACCGTGGTTCAAATTACAACAGAGAAAAATCACGCTAATAGTTTATAAATGCGTTTTATTAAGCGAGTTTAAGCAAGCGACGTTTTTGGCAATACATCGACCAGAAGTAAACTTAATGTTTTTCACCAATCGCCGTGCTTGACCCAGTCCTTTGACGTTTCTCATGGCGTTCGTGTTGTCAAAATCGTCGCTTGCTTAAACTCGCTAATAACTCAAAAAACGGTACTGCCATCTATAGTCCAAAGCCCAACTAGACTAACCCTTTCAATTAAAAATGCAGCCGTGGGCAACAGTGCAAAGCGACAGTTTATGAATACATTAATTTAGTTAAAGACCGTCCAGTTACCCATATGAATTATATTTGCTGCTTAATTCATTACCTAAATAACTGTGTTTCGGAAAACTTTTATTAGCTTAGCCGTGAACTTGATCTTAACCCAGAACTTAACAAGGATTTTAACCTTAAATACTTTGAATGTTTACATTGTGATTAACTATTTTGATATAACGTTTTGTAGAAACGCCAAGTAAATGCATTTCCGCAAAGCCTTTGGGCCTTAAGCCGGGGCAGTTATCAGTGCGAACATAAGTATAGCCCGTCTATGCGAATGCCGTCGATACACTAATTTCCTTCGTATTCATTACATATTTATATTAAAAACCATTAGCAATAATGTTAACATATCTTTGAATATTGTACTCTGTCCTTGAAGTCTTACTAATACATTCTAATTATCCATATATGAGATTATCCCAAAGTTTGCAACTTTGCGACTTATTATAGAGTACTTTAATAAAGCACAAAACAATGGACCCTCCGTAAATAGTATAAACATTTAAATCTAAACGTTTCGACAAGTGATACATATCATCATCTGTGGAAAACTGAACACTTTTCAAAGATTAACTAATGTATAAGCTGGCAAACTGCAAAGTTTGCTTGCGTGATTTAACGGAAATTGTAAGTTCTTTTGACGCACGGGCACCGTGACTCAAAGGCAGGCTCTATTGAATCAGATGAATGTGATACGCTTGCTCAAATAGGAACAAAGACCAGTTTTTGGAACGGTCAATAATAGAGCACTTATCAAAGATGAAGTCAACTAAACTATATTGAGCACTCATATTTAACAGATCAGTAGTTGGATTTAAGAAAGAACGGGTATATTGAAAGTGTTCACAATTATGTATATGATTATGGATTTCTGGTTTCTCTGACTTAGCGCGTATTCAGTAACGCAGATGTAAAGGCATCCATACGTTTTCTCAACATATAAAACAGTGCATCCGGAGGGCAAGTAAATTTGTAGACCACTGACCTTTTTTAGCGCTTTGGTGTAGTGTCTTTTTCGGACTTAAAGTTGTTGCTTTCAGTGGTTTCCCAATGGCTTACAAATTTCACAGGTTGTTTAAGGTATCGAGAGATTCTTCGGGAGCAATATATCTTTCTGTACAAGAAAAGGTAAATTGACCGAAATAATAGGTAGGTGCGTTCGCTCAACTGGAGTATGGGTAGGAGGCCTGGTCGTATAGATGCTGATTAACTTATTCAAGAGCCAACGTGTAAAACCATTCCATGAAGTAAACTGCTAATTTCCAAGTTAAAAAAGTTCTTTCGTACAACAAATCTTTATCGCACGTTTGCAAGCTACAGTATATAGTTAATTTTGGAAAAGTTTTTAGTATTCTGCTAATGATGATGACTTGTATCACTTGTCCAAACGTTTAAAATAAAATGTTTACTATTTACGAAGTGTGCATTGTTTGGTGTTTTTATTTATTTATTTATTTCGCTTCGCCTGTAATTACTCAGTTAAACGTTTTGCAGCTTTATTTCAAACAATTTGTAATATACAAATACGTGCATCTCAAACTTTGCTGACAACTAAAAAACTACCTCAAATGCAGCAAAATAACAGAAGATACATGAACTTGGACGTATATTCTCTTTTTAAAAAGCTCTGAGCGGCAAAATGCATTGAAAAGTAAGTAAATTTGTTGTTTTAAAACTATATGCTCTGAATAAAGTTTATCGAAATTTAGTCTGTCGATAAGCCGGATCCCCTTTGCTCGAAGAACGTAATCGTCGCGGTAGATCCCAAGGCAGTCAGATTGACTGCTGCAGGAATACATGCTACTTTCCTTTAACCCAATAGGATTGCCCCCAATTGCCTCGAGATTTTTTCTGATGATGACATTAATGGAAGAAATGGGTTCCGACCTGTCGACAAACTAAATGTCAATAAATGTCGGTCAAAACATAGTTTAAAACGAGGAATTTACGTACTTTCCAATGCATTTTACAGCTAAAAACGTCACAAAAAGTGGAAAAATATACTCTAGTTCATTTATGTTTAGTTATTTTGCTGTATTTTGTGCCAACTTAATAGGATAATCTTATTATATAGATGCAATGACTTCATGCGTGAGATTATAGTTAATAAGATGCCGAATAAGCAGAGTATTAGTAAGACTTGAAAGACAGACAGCGGCATTCTAAGAAAGGCTTTCATTAGTTTTAACGAGTGCTGAGTTAAATAATACAGAAATAAGTGAACAGACCGCATATGCATAGTTGGGCTACCTCTTTTGCAAAGCAGATATTCAAAATCACACGTCTTATAAAAACCACCAGTGTCGTGATCACGGCACGATCCCACACTTTAAATGAAATAATAGTGATATTTAAGTAAGCTTTGATGTGTTCAGTTCGTTCACTAAGCTCCAGTTGATAAAGTGTGCTATCGCTAAAGAATAACTTATGTTTGGATAGTACACTTTCACAAAGAACTAGTGTCTCTCCTGAAAGCACATACCCTCTTTCGATCTAACTAAAACAAGCTTTTAACGGCGAGAGAAATTCTATATGAACAAGCATCCCGTGCTTAAACGGGAATCCCATGGTCACCAATTATGGCTAGTCTGTGCATGGAGGAATCCGAAAGGAAGGCCCTAGCTACAGCAAGGTTGAAAAGCTGGTCATGCATTAGTTTCTTGTCTATATTAATTCTTTACATCCTGCAATTAGATTTACGTAAGTAGTAGTAAAGCATGATAAAACTACACCTAGCTTCGTTAGATGCACTGATGCAGAAAAATAAAGAGAGGTCTTTTGGGCATAGAAAATCATAGAAAATCTGAACACACTGACATGTATCTGAACTCGAAATCATTCCACCATGCTTGCATCAAGAACTCTGACTGCATGACACTCGTGAATCGAGCGAAAGTAGTTTGTAATAAAAACATATAGACATTGATTTAGAATATTTAAGAAATGTAGTAAAACTGAATGGATACCGTTGGCATTTCATAAATAGAAGCTACGAAATTAAGAAAATCATAGCATACGAAGATTGAGTACGCAGTTTGCCTACCATGCATAAAATTTAAAAAAATTCAAAAAAGGCATTAAAACGGTTACGTCACGCAGGTCAAAACAAATTGCTTGGATCTCTTTGTTCACACAAGTGCAGTGTTAATATATATATTTCAGAAATCTGGTCTATATCGCATTCCTGAGGCAGAACAGTTTATATCTGGGAGAATTGCAGAAATCTCTCAATCTGTCTGAAAGAACACATTACGATAAAAGTTCTTTCAATTAACAAACTGCAGCCAAGCCCAGCTTGAAAAATCAGCTGTGCCGAAACGTGCATGGAATGAAATAAAGCAATCACTATAGCGATGGACGAATAGGTGTCTTTTCCTAACCCTAACCCACACCATAATCTAATCCGACGTCTAAAGTAAGCCCTGATCCATGACCCTTCTTCCTAAAGCTGATCAAAACCCAGCTTTAATCCTATAATCATGATTTTAACCTAGTACTATGTTTAATTTCCACTTAAGTTGGATCTTACTGCTGATGCTAGCCATAACTGACCTAACGGCTTTCCACTCATTGAATATATATAATTCAGTTTCACATCTTTACTCTTTCTGCTAAGTTAGCTATACTCTACTGTTTTCCAAACTGAAATTAAAATTTCACATTTAAATATACAACAGCCAAAAATGATCGTTGCTTTCTGCGCAACACTCCATTAGTATACAGTAAACTTAATTATTTAACGCTGAAACAAGGTCGACAATTAGAGCGTTTCAGTATAAGAATCCGGTGCTATTTGAATGTAATTATGGTATTACGTTTTTTGAGTGTTTCCATGGTGATTAACTATTCTAATATTAAGTTTTGTGTAAACACAACATAAATTTAAATATGCAAAGCTTTTGTTCGTAGTCCCGGGCCGTCATTTAGACGGCCGGCCAACCTTGCAAATCGTAACTTTTGATGGCATTTGTTTGTTAGAAGCAGGCAACAACCATTTATGGCTTCGTCTATACCTAATAAAGCAGGTTTGACTTGTTGCCAAGCTCAATTTTCAGTTTAAGTGCAAAAATTCAAGCATTTTCGATAGCAGCCAAACCCGCTTTCTTCAAAGGTGAAATCGACACATTCTTTGACTTTGTGTTGCTACGCCAGCAAGTATCGCTGCCCATTGGCTTTTGCTTTTTGAAGTTTGCTCGTTTATTGGTCAGATAATCCGGAAGCGAGATTGTCCGTGTAAACAAATCCAAAATAACAATCGAGTAATACTATAATAGTATTGTACCGCAGATTACAACCTGTAAATGGCATGTTTTTCGGCTTTCTTGCTTAAATTTTAATATAATCATGATATGTTCTGCATGCCTAACAAGGAATAACGCAGTTTTGTCAGTATTTCCGCTATTAAACTTGACAAAACGCAGTACAAAACAGCGTTAGTATTTATTATATTTTTTCAATAAATTACACTCGCTTATGATTTCTATATCGACAATATCATTTTGATTCTTTTATGTATTTACTGGTTCCTAAAAGAACCAGGTTTCTTCTCATTCTGTGAAGTCTTCTCCAAGATTATACGTCAAACTTGTCTGTATGTTCTCCCTAAATGAATATTAAAAATGATATATGAGACATGTCTGTCTATTAACTTTTCTTGTTGCCGTATATGTTGTATATGTTGTATAGTTAATCAACTATAGGGTTGTCTAGCAAGAAAGCAGAAAGAATAACTTCTGGCCGGCTTGATATAGATTATAGTGTCCGCAGAATAGTTTTTGACATTGGAGTTTTAGCTCTCTGGCTTTGTATGTTTTTTCCGTTTCTGGCTTTGTTTTGGCCTTTTAGTTCTGCCTCTGGTTTTGTAGTTTTAAGCTTTTGGCTTAGACCTTTTACTAGTTTTAGTCCTGCTTTGCAGTTATTTTCTTTTTCGCTACAAAATGGCTTTTTCATGCACTACGAAAATTTTGGCATCGCGGTATTTTTTTCTATCTTGTCTTTCACCGTTTAATTTCTGCGTTTTGAGTTTCGTCTTATTTTGCTTTGAGTCTTAGACGTACCCTTTTCTCTTGCCTTACAAAAGACATCCTTAAGTTGCTTAGTTATACTATCGTAAGTCAGTGTGTAAAGTCTAATAATCATTTAACTTGAACATGCAAATCAAAACAGGCTTAGCATCACATGAAATACTGCCATTGTTTTCTATTTTTTTACACTTATTTTACCACACACTTTATTACTCTGAACTACAAGGATTCTTACATCCTTGAGCATCACAAGAACATAGAGGAGTGCATCGTTGATTAGTTTTGAAACATTTACAAGCACCTGTATTACATTTCTTAGTACAACCACAAGATATTAAATTCATGCACGAAGATGGTATAGATGGTTGTGTTGTCCACATGACTTTTAATTTGTTTCCTTTTACCTCCCAACCTCTAGTGTTACTGGTCAAACCTGCTGTCAGCCAGCTTAAGTTTGCCTGTAGCCAAACGTATCCATGTTTTAAGAACAAAAATAGCTCCAAAATACAAATATAGCTAGTTGATTTTTACACATCGGCAAAACTATGAAGTAACTAAAGTAAATACATGATATGACTAAGTTGTAAAACAAAACGATTTCTGCTCTCTATAATATATAATATATAATATAGAATATTATAAAGTAGCACAAAATTTTAATACAAGTACGGAATTGATGTGTCGTATATAAAGCAGATTTGTGAAATTATATGGAGCTTTTTTGAATTTCGCCAGAAATATTGGTAGTAAATGTTATATAAACTCGCCTTCTGTTTACTGCTGCGAGTAAATTGTATCGGTATTGTACGCGTCCTTCTTCTCTTTAACAGTCCGCCGTCATCTTGTTCGATAGGCTCGTCGTAGCTTTGCTGTTGTGGTTGATTTCATAGAATGCACACCTGAATTCTAAATCTGCATCTAGATTGGTCAAGACTATTTTTGGCATCCAATCAGAGAAGACCTTAGGGAAAAGCATCTTAGTAGCTTCTAAGTGAAAACCCAGCTTCGCTAGCCGGGTATGGTGTAGGAAAACGTCGATTTTTCTCGATAATGCTTAGAAACAGGCTTGGCAACAACTGAATTCATGTTTATCAAAGACTAAGCTACTGCATGTTCTACGGTTGTTGCTTGCTTCTAACACGAAAATGCCATCAAAGTTTTTTCAAAGCATATTTCGCAAGGTTGGCCGGCCGTCTAATTAGTGCAAGGCAGACTCTTTTTTATCCTATTCGTCTTCTAATTAAAAGTGTTGTAAAAAGTTTCTGGTGTCGTTTGACCAAATAAACGGTCAACGTTATGCATGTGCACGTACACGAACAACACAAAATATTTTTCACGTTAAAGAGAGCACGCCAAGTGCTGTTCAGTGGTTTGCCCTCTTGAGTGATCGTTTTGTGTTTGATGGAGGTCGGTGCTTACAGACGAAAAGCTTTGTGTTAATAAATTTACGGGGTGCTCCCACAAAACTGTAAATTGGTTTGATTATGATATATTTCATATATGTGCATGGAAATCTTGACAAATTTCAATTGTAAGCTTCCTGGTGAACTTGGGCTGTGAACGACGGTAAAAAACATTTAGTTATTACAAACGAGAGGGCGAATCATTCCAGAACCTAGCCCAGCTTCTTTTTATTGACTATACATTGGCATTCATGATGAACATAAATGGTTTTTACTCAAGAAAAGCGCTACGGAAATTGGCGGGTGGACATGCTGAGAGGAAAGATGACGTTTAGAAGATTGCTTACAAACAGCAATTGCATGCTTAGATAAGTTTAGAATGCATCTGCTTCATTAGCCAATAAATTGAAGCGTTGCATCTCTCAGTACTAAAAAAATAAGAGGTAGCGGGCTGAAAAACATGAAGAACAGTAAAAAGTTGATTGAAAAATTTGGAAGTCGTAACTTTTGCTGTCGTCCCATAGCCCAAGTGAAACTTAAATGATTCCGAATCAAAGTTTTGAAAGGATGCCGATGTGGTAACAAGGGTAGATTGTGCATTAAACCAATTAGAGCATATGTTTACATTTTCGCTCTCGACATTCAGAATGTACAAGAAGCAAAAACGCACCCAAATGGAGTGAGAAAATTACACAGCGTTCTAGAGCTTCGCTAGCATTCAGCAACTACTTTTACAACTCAAAACTAACAGATTCGAATAAAGCATACCTTTTTCCCACTCGCCTAGTCCGCATTTCTAAATTTCGAACTATAACGAGAAATATCAATGTTTGAAACTTCTCCCTATGTAGCGTATGCAAATTGGATAACCTATACATTTGACTGCGTTACAAAGAAAATATTACTAGTATATATCTGCTTGGTTCTTTCGCTTGATAATTTTCTTTCGCTTTTAATTTGTTAATATGGATTTTCTACCCATACTCTATAAAAAAGTGGAGGGCATCGCACTTCTAGCTGCTGAATTTCAAATTTTCAGTTCAGGCAATTTTTTGCACTGATTTCGCAATTGACTAGTTCTGAACGTGTAGCTATTTCTTCGAAAATTGCGTTACCTGGCAAACACAACATTCAACACATTTTACGGCGAATGTACGTCCTTATATATAGACTAGACACAGTCCAGTAAAGTGAGTCGATGAAAGTAATGACGCAAGTTTTAGTGCATGGCGCTGACTGCCACAGGTACACTTGGGTCACTCGAAACCATTCGACAACTAACACGGTCATAGCACTCATCTGTCCATAAACTTCACACTGGAGTTGCTGTCGGAATGCAATGCTGGAAGTAGCTTGGCAGCACCTCATGGAAAACTCTCATTGGCGTGTTCAACTGCATTACAGACAGATTCATAGTTTCCTGTGAATTTTGGCCAATGCAAATTGGGTTAATTCTTTATTCTTAAAATAGAGAGAAGCGTAATGAGATTGCTTGCGAATATTTCATTTCCTTTTCTTTGTATAACTTACCTATATCAAGTTTACACGTTTGCATCAGAGGATTAAGCGGAGGTATACAAGTATGTTCAGTAAAACAACTTATGGAAGCGTTATTAAACACTTAAAGAAACACAACTGAGAAGCAAGACAACAGAAGATATGTGTGTGTATATAATTTCGCTCGAAATACGCGAAAGGAAGACGTTTACATTAAAAACAAAACGTCTTTTCACCAATTTAAATTTAGAATTGTTATTCGTCATATAAAGTTGTTATTCTTCATACGAAGATGGAAATGAGTATCACTATTTAGTGTCTTGCACTAATCGAATGTACAACTTGCTAAGAACAAAATTTATCACTAGTCTACATGAAATATATATAGCTCCTCGGGACTATTAAGCTCGGAAGACCTATTTTTATATATTCTATCCATGAAAGATCATCAATCGATAATGAGACTAGTAGTAAAAATACTGCTTTCATATTCTAGAATCGTTTGACAGCTTAAACTGACTGTCATATAACCGCATACCATATCGGTCGTTAACGAATATAGGTTAGATCACTATTGTTAGATTCTTCCACGCGCACATCGAACGTATATTTGGTTAATTTTGACATCTATGTAACTTTGTCACGTTTTTATACCAATTCTTGTTTCTTGCAATGGTGGAACTAAATTAGTTGTAAATAATTGTCTGTACCATATAATAAACAAATTACTTCATAGATCTTTCTTTTGTACGATTTTTATTACGCACTCGTGGTGAAGAATGGCTAAACTCACTCGTTCGCTGTTTGCTCACTCGTTCGTTGGCAGTTCTCTACACAACTCGTGCATAAAAATTCGTACGCACTAACCAACCATGAAGTAATCTCTATTTACTTTTAGTTTCACTTTTCTGATACATGTTTTTACTTGGAGCGTAATCAACGCTATGTACCTATAGATGGTGGCAATATATCTCTTGTGTAGATCGAAGGCCGAATCTACGATTTTTATACCTTACTCCAAATATTTAGTCTGAGCTGATGTCTTCATATTGACGTCATAACTATGTCATCAAGTATAAGATGATGTCATAACGTCAGAGTGATTTTGCAGAAGAATTTGCAGTTCAACCCTGCTCTGCAGATGTCAGATTTCTTTAGCGTCCTGGGGAATGCATCAGATCGATCAGGGTGTTACAGTGGATCTGGCATGGACTGTAGCCTCGTTCATGCATGAGGTGCCGAACCAAAACTTTCATACGAGTCATGAATGGTGCCATGTCTCACACCGTCTCAGTAGGTTCTAAGCAGTAGTTCTACCTTCTACCCTTCTTCCCTAAGAAAATACAACTATTTCAACTAGCTAGGCCCATCGGGAAAGCAACGTGTTGAGAATGCGGGCGTATCTACCGCTTTCCCCACCAAAAGTCAGCATCTTATAAACAAGCAATGTAACGACGATGAATCTAAATTATGCTCTGTTTATTGCTAATTGTTTGTGTAATGATGTATTGAATACTGTCACTGGCAAACGTATGATGATATTACAGAAGAGTGTGCACAAGGTTATAATGAGCAAGATGAAACGCCTTTTTAAATCTAAAGAAAATCGAATAAAGGATAACGTTTATAGGTATGCAGCCACCAAAGTATATAAATTTAACAATCACTGTTCGAATTGATCGCAAATCTTGCATAAAAATGTATTATCTATAGCAAATTACAAAATATTGTTTTCGTACGTTCCTTATACATGCTATCCATAAAAGAGTTGAATAATTCATGCCGTGGGCGGCCTTATAGCTATACAAGTCTTCCTTTCAAAAGATTGTCGTCGTAAACAACGTTGCGCGGAGACGTCTGAACTAAACATAGAGGCTTCCTTTGGTCACACACCCAGATGACCCAAGATACCAGGTCCTCGCTCGAAATTCTCTTTGCATCTGAATGTTACTGCAGATAGCGAATCGACCGCAACCAATCGACAGCTTAGTTTGAACGGTTGCTACCGCATCAAAACTAGACATTTTCAGAAGTATATTTATTTTGCACGACTTGGACTGACTCTTTGTTGGGGGTGAACTGTTCCAAATCTTTCTAATATTATTAGCGAATAAAGTTTAATCTTCCTCTTTTGAATAGTCCACTCATAAGATAGAAGCAGGAGACCCTTAAGATCGAAATTTTATTGGGCTAGTACCCCAAAAGTCAGGCCATATTAGCCAATTCAAAAATTACTAATCCACTCGAAGCGAATGTTTAGAAAGTAAAAAACTTAGAAGCTAAAGCGTTCTAGTCGAAAGAGCAGCTTAAAATTCATTAGTGTACAAAGTTTGACCACATTTGGATCCATATATTA
>JAOBYK010601556.1:0-11340 GCA_025434845.1 Phenganax subtilis | reverse complement strand
AATGCTGATTTGAGTGGTTCAGTTTGCAAGTTGCAATTTTCTATCCCAGCTAATTGTAAAATATATTTGATAAATATTATTGGCTTTAGGTTAAGGTCCGTACAGACGTTCGCCGCTTCACCCACAAGTATTTATGGAAACGAATTGCTTTTGATACGGAACCAAAATTTCACTACAATTTTCGCTATTTGAAAAATCAAAGGTTAATATAGCTTAGTGGTTGCTCTACATGAGCGGTATATATACATACACTCGTCTCGTCATGCTTTTTAAACTTGGAGGTCAGGTTTTGTTTTTTTGAGTTTTCACATGTAGGGGACAACTTCAACAGAGTCAGCTGTAAATATTAGGGAAAGGTGTTGCATGGTGAGACTAGTCAAAGACTTTCGTTTTAGAAGCAGATCAATTACTTAAGACATAGGCAAATTTTCATATATCCTCAAACAAAGGAAAAGCATGCGTTGTCAGGAATCTCCTTTGCCTCGTATTTGTCTAGCTCATGAATCACTAAAAATTCCAGGATGGTGATTTCTAGTGTTTTTTCTTTTGCTAACTTTTCAGAATTATTAAAAAATATTTACCACGAAAAAATACGATTTTAAATGCTGTAACTAAGTCTTTGTTCATACTAGTAAATTCTTCAACGATTTCGTCCATAAAGTTTGTCATATGACCATACATAAAAATGCTTTTGCCAAAGATTATGTTCATGTTTTCATTAACAAACAATTTTGCGATAAGAACTAAATTACAATGGTTTTACAACAGTGGGATACTATCTAACTATAATTGTATAATATATGATTAAAAAACTCTAAGATAAAATTGAGATTACAATGATTTAAATTTCCATCTATCAAAGGACAAAGTATATTGCAACAAGGTAATAATAGGTAATTTAAGAGTAATTCGTTTGTGCACTTGCTTTATCAGAATCATTTTACTCTT
The DNA here is from genome assembly GCA_025434845.1 of Phenganax subtilis. Taxonomy (NCBI): domain Eukaryota; kingdom Metazoa; phylum Cnidaria; class Anthozoa; order Malacalcyonacea; family Clavulariidae; genus Phenganax; species Phenganax subtilis. The sequence continues at coordinate 10,392 of JAOBYK010601556.1, read as the reverse complement.
TAAGCGAAATCACTAAATCAAGCGAAATCAATTTCTTCTCTGGAAAATAGTGTAAAACTAAATTTCTGAAAAGCCCAATATTATTGTCTAAGTATAGGTAAGGTCGCATTATTTTAATCTAAATCTTTTTTCCTGGTCCAAAGGCACGTGGTCGGATTTTCATCGATGTTGATTTCAGTGAATAGTAATGCCCTTTCCAATGATACCAGTTAACTCCATCAGCATATGACGTGTGTTCACCGTGGTGATACCGACCGTTGAGATTTGATGTATGGCATGCTCGGTACCACCAAGCACCTTTGTACCGCTGAGCACAGTTGCCGTGATATGCATCATTGTCAGAATCTTTTGTAGAGAAAGACGAGCCTCTTTCGTATCTTAGTGAATCACCTGCATTGCCTTGAAAAGAGTTAACAAGCATGCCTTTTCTTTATGAAAAAATCATAGATAAACAACAAACCAACCAACAGACCAACAACTAAAGAATTAGCCAAACAATTGACCAACCTAATAACGAACTCGATAACAAACCATACATTTTGCAGAAGTCAATTGACAAAACATGGTAGTGTGTCCTTACCAGAGTAAGTTCCACGACTTAACTGATATTTCTTTCTTTCACTTGTCACAGCAAAAAAGTCATATTCGGCAAATGTCTTGTTTCCAGATGTATCTTCTAAATCAATGCGAAGTTCGTTTTGGACATGAGCTGTCAGTCGGTTGATTTTGTCCAGTCCCAGCCAAAATTCTCCTTTCAAGTCACCAAAGCCGGTTTTGTAATCTTGCCATCCTCTGAAGAAGTCAACACTGCCATCTAGACGGCGTTGAAACACAGTCCAGCCTCCCCCGGCCTCAGTCATATCACAAAGCGCTTTAAAACTTCCTTTTTCATCAGGATCGATTTCATAAATGCCATTTTGTCTAATTCCACGTTGGTATAACTCTGCACAGTTTCTTCCTTTTGAAAATGCGGAAAGGAAAAGATAAAATTACTAAGACTTGTTCCCTTACTGGAAGACAGACAAACAATCAAACAAACCAGACGTGTACATGAGCTAAGACACAAGCAGAAAAGCGAGCAAAGAAGCAGACAAGCGAGGTGAAAACATTTTTTCTTACCTGTTTTTGGTTTATTCAAAAGCGCATAAATGCTTTTGATAATTTTTTGATTTGCAGTTACTTGTTCTTGCAAATCTGCCATTGCTTTTTTCATTGCACTAATATCTTTTTTCACTTCACAACTTTGTGAGATCGATTTTTTCGTTAGCAAAGTACTCTTCGTCTCTTGGTTTTGAAAGCATAGGATACTATAAGAACAAGTATTCATAAATCGTAGTTCACGGGTCCACTAAATATTGAACGATATCGTTCGATGACGTCAAAGAATTGCGTTCTCGACTTCTCGTGGACTTGAAATGTGTTTTTTAGTGGACATGAAAAGCTTTTATACAAGCTTTGGCTGATAATTTAAATCTTGGTCTAACGAGGGAGAGTGTTGACAAGAGTTACCAATGAAATATAGATCTAATCGAGCTTTAGATGAGAAAAATGTAGACGAATATTTTCAACATAGGATTTTTGTAGTTTTGCATGGTGAAAACAGCAAGTCAATATTAGTTTGAGGGTACACCACGTATATTTATTCATGCAAAGCTTTCGGTCTGTTAACACCGACCTTCATCAGGGCAATTAACTTCAGTTGATAGATTTGTACGTCCTTCTTATGTCACAATTGTCGTGATATGTTTTTTCGGGCTTTTTAATTGTTTTAATTAAAGCGGGCGTGCGATTTGTGAAACAACTTGTGATTCGAACAGCTTAGATTGTGAATTAGAACATTTAAGAAATGTTCTAATAATGAATAGTTACCTTCGACGCTTCCATAGATCATGCTATGAATACCCAACAGCAACGGAAACAAAGTATAGAATATCAATCTTCTGTTTGTTTGCCTTATATGGGTTTAGCTTCATATAAAATTGTCAGAATTTTAAAAGAAGTTGGCATACAAGTTTACTATTCAAATAGCAACAAATTGTTCCGCTCTCTTTCCACTCACAAGGACAGTGTTCACTGTTGATGAACTTCAGAAACCTGGTGTGTATCGTCTTCCCTGCGAATGTGGTTTGGTTTACATTGGAGAGACCGTTAGAAACCTTTCAACACGTCTTAAAGAACATAAGACGAATTGCGAGAAAGCTAAAGTTGATAATTCCACCGTAGCTCAACACACGCATAGACTTTACAATCATCGCATAAAATGAAATGAAGCAACCATTTTGGCCAATGAAAACTATCAATTTTCTCGTGAAATGAGAAAGTCTATTGAGATATTCAAACATGAAACTATAGATCAAGAGGGAAAGCCACTGAACAGTACGTGGCGAGCTCTCTTCAATGTTTTCTAGTCTCAAACGCGCTCTTTAATTAAAACAATTAAAAACTGCGAGCAAACATATCCCGACAATTGTGATATAAAAAGGACGAACAAATCTTCCAAGTTAGTTGCACTGAAACGGTTAACAGACCCAAAGCTTTGCAATTATAAATATACATGGTGTACCCTCAAACTAATATTCAATTGTTTTCAACATATTTCAACTTTTAGTAAACTTCTTGATATCTTTGCTGAAGCATTAAAAACAGTAAGCAAAGTTTTGTAACAACCAATTCTTGTGCCCTTTTTGTTTTGGTTTGATTCGTTCAAGATATACATTCTGTTCTATCAAACAAGCTTAACAGAACAGCAAAATTGCAACTATAATTTAATACATTGTTTTTGTGAAGTATGGCATATGAACAGGCGTATGATTAGTGAAAATATCTAAATTTTACCTTCCTACACTGAAGAAAAGAAACAGACCGAAGGTCATCGCTGCCGAATTCAACTTGCTCTCCATCACGTCGCACTTCCCCACTGAATGACTGTTTCTCGATAACTGATGGCGCTTTTATTGTAAATATCACGTTACTAACAGAACCAATATTTTGGCAGAAAAAATGTAGAAATTTGATCAGAGCATGGTCTCAATTACTCTTAATTAATCGAATTACTACGGACGTCGAAATGATGCCACAGTGGTCACGTCTTAGCGAATAGTTTCACTAATTCGATTAGCGTGTTACCATGGAAAATGTTGTTGCTAAGTGGTTGAGAGTTAACAGCTAAGTTTTATTACTGAAGTACCGCTCATAGTGGTAGCGAACGAAATTCGGCAACAACGCCAATTCTTTGCTTTTGGGATAGTTCCCAGCAAGACAGAACTAATATAAGGTTTTGTGGAAACACCACCTAAATTTGTTTATGCGAAGCTTTCACTGATGATGGAATGACGGACGAAAGCTTTGTATAAACAAATTTTCGTGCTGTTTTTCATCACCAGGAAAACAATCAAAGAACTTAATAAAGAAATAACGGCAATTCTTTGCTGTTGAGATAATAGGGACCTTAAAGGCCTAAAACGATGCGATTTTTCTCGTCTTGAACGATGTGATAGAGTGGATAACTAGCGAGATACTTGGTCCAACAATTTTGCTAATGCACTCGCCAGTCAACCTACTCGATCACATACACTAAAAGAGGAAAAATCGCAGCAAAAATCGCTCGTGTGAACTGGCTTTAAGATTCTACGACGCGAGCTCAACGACGCAACCGTAAATATTGGGTTTACTTTATGTTAAAAATGTTGTTTACAAAATGAAATACAGCATTACTGATATTACAGTAACGTTTCAGTATTACCGGGGGTCTCAAAAACATTTGCCCATGCTTACACTGAAAATTGAGAGGATAACAGTTCTGGCGATACCTTCTCGTTTTTGTGCATATTCATTTACGTATGTTTTCTTTTCATTTATAAATGCCTTTGTTTGTATATAAGAGTTTTGTAATTCAAACATGGCGTCAAAAGCAAAACGAGACCGAATTGTTGCTTAAAAATAGCTGGAGTGAGCAATAAGGACGTAACAAAATAGCTGAATGTGCGGTGCGTCGTAAAAAGTCTTCAACACCTGGAAACGATATGTGAAGTTGGGTACTACCACTGGCAAGCAAATTCTTGGCAGGAGTCGGACAATTCGTACCAAACGAATTTTTGAAGTTGTAAAAGAGCGAGTGAAGCGAAATCCTCGCCGGAGTGCAAGAAAAACTGCAAAAGAACTTGATGTTTCAAAATCGTCAATGCATAGGATCTTTAAAGAGGATTTAAAGTTAACTCCATACAAAAACAATCTCGGCAGTTAATTTCAGATGCTTCCAAGAAGAAACGGCTTGACAGAGGTAAACAGATGTTAGCCAAAATGAAGCTTGCCACTAACAAAGTTTTGATGTGGTCTGACGAGAAAATCTTCACTATAGAGGCAGTTACCAACAGACAAAACGATTGTATGCCCGTAGTGCTAGAGACTTGCCCGCCGGTATTAGAAGTCAATTACACCGTAACAAGCTTTAGCTTCACTCATGGTTTGGGTTGCAGTTGCATCTGATGGGTCCAAGTCTCCCATGATTTTATCGATGCTGGTGTCAAGGTCAACAGTGAATTTTGTGTGCAAAGGTTGAAAGACAAAGTGTTACCCTGGGTAAAACAGAAATTTGGTAATCATTACATGTTCACTCAAGACGGGACTCCAGCCCGCACATCCAGCCTGTCACAAAAGTGTGCATAGCGAATTTCAGTTGTTTCTGGGACAAAATGGTATGGCCTCCCTCGAGTCCAGACATCAATCCCATGGACTTTGCCATCTGGTCTATTCTAGAGAGTACTGTCGGATCTTGAGAAAGCCCTTCGATCATCTTGGGCCAGGTTGGATGAAGAAATAGTACAGAAAGCATGCAATTCAGTAAAGACACTCGTTTGCAGGCTATTATCCAGGCGAAAGGTGGTCATTTTGCAATGTAATTACTGTAACGCATTGACAACATACATAAGAATGCTCGGGCGAAATTTTATTTCCCCAACTTGAGTTGATTTGCCGCAATTAATAAATGTCTGTTGTTAAACGTTTTTGAGTAAATCTTTCTGGGACACCCGGTATTTTGACTCTGGCAACATTGAAAACAGCCTCTCGTGTGTTTGAAGAAATTTATGTATCGCGTCGTAATTCTAGTTCTGGTAAGGGCGACGTGATTTTCGAAAACTTAAGTCGTAAACTTTGTACCGGCGACAAATCACAAGTTTTTTAATCTGAATTTTCGGAAAGTTTCCTTATATTAGATTTGAGATATAAACTGCTATGGCAACACAAATATATTATTCAAGGTGTGTGAATTTGTATTTGCAATGAAAAGTGTTCATTTCAACCTTCGCGTTGTTGAGCTCGCGTCATAGAATCTTAAGGTCCCTATTATCTCAGCACGACTAAACTGTTGTACAAGTGTTGTTTTTAACATGTTTTTCTTGTAATTATGACGCAGAGCAGTAGTTCAGTAATAAAATTTAGGCATGAACCCTAACCTCTAAGCAGCAATATTATTCGCTCTTGAGAACGGGCTAATTGACTTAGGGACACTATATTCGATAAAACGTGACCACTGTGACACTAAATCCGAACTCCACAGTGTTCATTATCATCTAAAAAGGTAAATGTAAATTGTAAAAGCAGGCAGTCGATGACTGCATGTGGCTTATGCACTTGCATAAGCCACACTTGCGCGTAAGTCACGTGGCATGTAACGTTTGTAAACAACGCAGTTTTGGAACACACGTTTCTGTAACAAACAAAATAATTCTTTCTTGCCGATGAAATATCATGAACCCGTTTGACAACATGGATTGTATACCTACTACCTCTCAAAGAAATAAACATTGGAAATTATTATATACCAATAGCGAAAGTCCCTTTTTCTAGTGTTTCATTGATCAAAAGCTTACCACGTGAGAAAAACCAATCAGGCTGTTTCCCTTGCAACGAGCGCGAGGTGGAAACATAAGTAGAAGAAATACGTAATGGACTGGGAAATAACGAACAAAATCACGTGCGCCATTACATGAAGACACGACCTTTTGACGACCTTAAAAGCACGTGATTTTTAACTGCAGTGTATTTAATTAACGTTTAAACAATAAAATATTTCGTGTTTTTACGTTTACTTGTTCTTTGCTTTGTTTCTTTGACTATTGGTATATATTCTAATATACAGTTTTGTGGAAACACCACGTAAATTTATTTATGCAAAGCTTTCGGTCCGTAAGCCTGGACCGTCATCAGTGTAAAGCAGACTTTTCGCAATCACACGTCTTTTTTAAATTAAAAGTGTCGTGATCAGTTGCTCACGTCTTTTGACCTAATAAACGGTCAAAATTGCGCACGTGCACAGGCAAGAAGAACACAATTAATTTTTCACGTTAAAGAGAGCACGCCAAGTGCTGTTCAGTGGTTTACCCTTTAACGTGCAAAATTAATTGTGTTCTTCTTGCCTGTGCACGTGCGCAATTTTGACCGTTTATTTGGTCAAAAGAAGCGAGCAACTGATCATGACACTTAATTTAAAAGAGACATGTGATTGCGAAAAGTCTGTTTTGCACTGATGACGGTCCGGGCTTAGGGACCGAAAGCTTTGCATAAATAAATTTACGTGGTGTTTCCACAAAACTGTATATTAGAATAGCTAATCACCATGCAAACATTCGAAGAACTTATTGGTATATATTAAAACACTTATTTACGGGACCCTCAGGAAAGCAGCGTGTTTTGTTGCCCCTCGACCAACAGCGTCTTGGGGCCACAAAATACACTGTTTCCCTCGCGCCCAGTAAATAAGTGATAAATATGAGTTGCGGAAAACTACCCGCTCTCAAACAGATTTGTCACGTAATGGAATAAACGACCATTCCCTTCGGGGAACAAACATTGTTCCCAGACGGAAAATGTTTGTTTCCTGAAGGGAATTGTCTGTTCCACAGAGCAACATATGTTGTTTCCTGACGAAAAATGTTTGTTTCTCACCAGGATATTTTTTATTTCCTGAAGACGAAATATGTTCGTCTCCTGAAGTGTGTAAGTTGCTTAATTTGTTTTTATTCTTTGTAAGAACGAAGAGATCTCCTTCAATTACGATATTTTAGCATAGAAACCTCTTTGTTCTGTATAATCCATTCAAATATAGAATGAATATGATAGATTCATAAAAACTTACATTTTCAATCACAAATGCTCAATTGTGGCATGAATTTCGTAATATAATCGTAACATAGTCGGAAAATTTACACAAAATAGATTTCAAATTATCATATTATCTAATCTGTGTTTTCTCTTGAAATCTTTTATTTACATATATTACCATTAGCATTATTTTTGCTTCTTTATTGAAGCATCTATCCTTGAAAACTTATCGAGCGAAACACACAAGTGCAGCTCGCAATCTTGAGTCTTCTATAGTTTGCCTTCCTAACGGAAGTTATAGACATCGGGTGACATCGAATTGTACCGCATCTACTTTCTTATTAATCTCACACTCTTTGCTTGGAAGATAACTTAGTGGCTTTATGCTTTTAATAAGAGGCATAAGCCACAAAAGTTTTTTTTCAATGTGGATGATTTTTATTAGGTAATGTCATTTTAAAGTGATCATTGCCATTTGATGACGGCTTTTGCTTCTCCAAGAGCACAAATTAAGAAGAAGAAAAAAGTATGGTTTTCAAAGACTTTTCAAGGCATTTCCTGCTTTATAAGAACACATAGTGCAGTCTTTTCACTCACAATGTAGTCAAATCTTAAAACTTTAAATGGGGACTGGGGTAAATGAACCTTTACAAGTGCGAGTGTGAGCATGGCTGTAACTACAAGATATTCGAGTATTTGACTACTAGTGCAACGCTGAGCGATGGGTTTTTATTGAAAGAGATATTAATTTGCGTGAAAACACAAATGCAAACGCTTGAAAATTGTACTTGTGAGGAATGCTAAATATTCTTTAAAACACTGATGAGCTTAAAAGAAATTTCATTGGCAGCTTCAACGAATATATCGAGAAACCTGTTCAAATCATTTGGGACTCTGAAATCTTAGGAATCGAAAGTATTCTGTTTTCTATTTTACTCATATTACATAGAACAATGGACATTACGGCATAATGAATTCTTTCATTTCTTCCCCTTTTATACTAAGTGTTCAGGACTATCTAAAAACGTTTACTACGGACTACTGGATTTTGCAAGCAATAACTAAGGTTGCCATTACGACGAAACTGCCAGCATTGTTCATTCAAAACAAATCTTACTGTCAAAAAATGCTTATTTTTTTCTAGGTCCCAAGACAAGTGGTCGGATTTTCATAGATGTTGATTTCAGTGAATAGTGATATCCTTTCCAAGCAGACCAGTTAACTCCATCGGCGTACGAGTCCTGTGTACCGTGGTGATACTGACCGTTGAGATTTGATGCATGGCAATTTGTGTACCACCAGGCACCTTTGTAAGTTTGAGCACAATTGCTATTAGATTTATCATTGTCTGAATCTTTGGTAGTGAAAGGCGCACCTTTATGGCCACCAAACGAATTTCCTGCATTTCCTGGAAAAGAAATAGCAACATTCCTTTTGATTACTAACAAATCATAGGTAAACAAACAAACAAACAAACAAACAAGCAAATAAGCAACCAGTCAAACCATCGAACAAGCGACGGACTTACAACCTAACAAGTTACCAAATTAATACATCAGTTTATTAAGCAATTGCCTACTTGAAAATTAACTGTCTAACAAACTAACCAATCTACTAACTGACTAACTAATTGACCAAACATCTGACCTGCCTACTAACGAACTAACCAACTGACCATAGACTTTTACAGAAGTCAATGGAGGAAAAATGCTTGTGCGTTTTTACCAGAGTAGGTTCCAAGGCTTAATTGATATTTCTTTCTTTCACTTGTCACAGCGAAAAAATTATATTCTGCAAATTTCTTGTTTCCAGATGTATCTTCCAAATCAATACGAAGTTTATTTTGCACACGAGCTGTCAGTCTGTGGATTTTGTCCAATCCCAGCCAAAATTCTCCATCCAAATCTCCAAACCCGTTTTTATAATCTTGCCATCCTTTGAAGAAGTCAACACTTCCATCAAGACGACGTTGAAACACAGTCCAGCCTCCCCCGGTCATATCACAAAACACTTTAAAACTTCCTTTTCCATCAGGGTCAATATCATAAATGCCATTTTGTTTCATTCCACCTTGGTATAGCTCTGCGCAGTTCTTTCCTTTTTAAAATATCGAAGGCGTGTATTGAATGAAAACGAATTTGTTCCCCAACAGAAAGACAGACAAACGATAAAATAAACCAGCAAAAATGGAAAGACACAAATAAACAATCAAGCCAGCAAACAAATAACCAAAGAAACAAACAGGCGTACAAACAAATAGCAATCAGCTAGTAAACAAATAATCAAGAAAAAACAACTAAATTAATACACAAACTAGTAAATAAACAAATGAATGAAGAAGTAAATATTGACAAACCGACCAACCATAAAGCACACAAACAATCACGCAAAGAAAAAGTATACAGGAAAAAACACAGATAAGCAAAAGAGCAAGCAAGAAAACCAACCAGAAACCGAATAAATAAAGAGATATGTACATAAGCAAAGACACAAGCAGAAAAGTTAGCAAAAAGCAAACAAACGGGGGTGAAAACAATTTTTCGGTGGCTGCAGTCTAACCTGTGTTTGGTTTATGCAAAAGTGCATAAATACTTTTGGTAATTTTTTGATTTGCAGTTACTTGCCCTTGCAAATCAGCTATTGCTTTTTTCATTGCACTAATGTCCTTTTGTACTTGACAACTTTGTGAGATCGATCTTTTCGTTAGAAAGGTACTCTTCGTCTCTTGGTCTTGAAAGCATAGGACACTATAAAAACGAAGTTCATAGGTCCACTAAATATTAAATAATTATTGATTGAGGTTGAGTATGATAATGAGAATTACTAAAGCCGAGGTTTGTGTTATCCACCGAAGTCGAAGGCTGAGGTGAATAACACAAACCTCAGCTTTGATAATGCTCGAGATCACGCGAAAACTGAGTTTAATAATTGTTTTATTATATATTCTAAAGGAAAAAGCAATCAAAAACGTGGATAAATATTTAACGAGAAAATCATTAAATGTTCTCGCATGCTTTATAGAAAACAAGTGACTGCACTGGGTGTGACAAATTGTAAAAAGGGTATTGCGCGCAGCATAGGAAATAAGTCAAGGGCAATTACGTATGTGACAATGCCTACGCATTGAATTGACAGGTTCTTCCTTTGAACGCCAAATATGTAAATTCTTCCTGTATAGATTAGCTAATAATAGTAAAATATGTTCTTCCGTTTTGCCTAACAAACAGTGGAATGAACGTTCTTTTGACGTCTATCGAAAACTATGTTCTTTCTTTGTAAAACCTATATATA
>JAOBYK010601445.1:0-11342 GCA_025434845.1 Phenganax subtilis | reverse complement strand
AGCTCCACTGTATTGATGACTTTGCTCGTTGCCTCACCAACATGTTGGCTAACAAGTCAGTTCGGGTCAATGAACCAGTCCGGGAAGTGCGAGTCTTCGACCAATTTCGAGATTGGACTCATGGCCTCCTTTACTGCATCCTTTCTTCACCGCTCATTCTATGTTCTCACCATCCCCCCCCCTCAAAAAAAAAGGACGCGCCGTTTCCCTGCTGTTGGGGCTCCCTGCTTCCATCCCAGGAAAATGCACTACAGCAAGCTGGTAGGCCACCTGCATCTCAAAGGTATAGGTGGACCAGGGGCACCCCATGTCTTCCGGCTTGAGAGGCTGAGAGACTCAGGACCGAGCTAGTCGCACTACTGTCCCACTTCGATAGGGCCCACGTTGTGCAGGACTGAACTTCCAAGATTTGGACACGGGCTTTTGGAGAAAGCGGCGGGTGGAACACTCCGGTTCGGACGTTGTTCTCAGGACCACAGTGTCATAGTCATAGTGTTTCTTGTGTTTCTTTGTTTATTGTCACTCAAAAAGATTCGCTTTGCTTTGGAAGGACAAAGCGTTGGATGTCTGACACCACATTTCAACGCAAAGCGTTTTGGTATCTTCCGGCCTGCGTGGCCACTGAGATTGGTCAAGATCCAACTCCTCCAGGCATTGGTTTCATTCAGTCATGAAGCAAAAGAACTTCCTTCACCCAGGGGTTACTGTGACCGTGAACAACAGAGTTTGTTACAGTTCGGCTTCGCCAGTCTATCTTGGAGACCCTGTGGACATCAACAGTGACGAGAACACAAAACTGCGAAGATTCGCTGACCAGTTGCGCCCAGAACTTAGTGCACATACATACACACCATATGAAGAGTATGTCAACTATTTGTTGCACATGGAGGCACAAACCACACTCGGCCAAAACTGTTGTTGGGAGGCGCCCCGCCCTTTGACATGGTAAAGGCAGCCGATTGTCTGTATGATTTGGCCAACAACATAATTGGACGATGGCCTTTATTGGATGTTTTCGCGTGGGGCTCTCAATCTGTAGCTTCCGATAACCAGATATGCCTAAGAAACTCATTCTTTTTGTAGGTGGCCTTTGCGCATGTTGGGTTTCATCATCACTACTCGACATGACTCGACGTGATGTCAGGTTTTATCCGAACGGGGGCCCCGCTGTCGGTCCTGGCATCCACCCGCAACCTCGACCAGCTGGGCAAAACTTCGAAGCGGCCACCTGGAAGCAATCGCTTGGATGGCTGGAGTTGTATTGAAACATGTGTTTCCCCAAGCATGGTTTGAGGCTGAGAATGAATTGCGTCTTATCGTGGACCGCCCACCGCGAAGAGAAGTGGTCCGATATCGGAACGCTCGAGCGAAAGAAGCGTTGTACAAAGCAGCTGCAAGGCTGTGGGCCAATGGGATTGAAATCTCTAGGGCAGTGCAGATTGTTGAGACTGCCATGAAGGAAGCTGGAGAACTCTAGAGTAGAGAACCAACAATGTTTGCTGGAATCCAGTTACCTTTCTATGTGTGGCCCAACAATTATTTTGGTATATATATTTGGGTCCAATGTGCGAATCAGTGGAACCTGCTATTGTTTGTGAGTTCTCCTTTTCCGTTTGTTGGGGGCTGAAACCTGCACTTGGACATGCGGCATGCGACACATAATGATGTGGAATAATAGGTGCGTTGTGAGAAGTTCAATAATGTCCAAGTGAAGGCTCGTTGCGGGGTTTCGATGTTCGACAACATCGGCAACCGCGGTTTCTGCAGAGCCACCGTGCAGGAAATCCGAGGTTGCACCTAGGCAGCTGGTTGTGCTTGGCGCTGGCGACTCTAAGCACAAAAGCCTTTACCTGATTTGGGAGGGGGAGGATGGGTTCTGGCGCCAGATTCTCGGCTAGGTGCCCCACCCTTGTTGTTGGTATCTGTGCTTGACGGTGGCGACTCTAAGCGCAAACTGTGGGAGGGTTTTGAGAGAAGGATTTCTGCTGAGTTGTGGCGAAAGAAGCCAAACCGTTTGTGCTTAGAGGCAGCTGCTTCTCGGCACAAAGCAGTTCTCCCCCAATTGGTTCTCGGCACAAACCGGGGTTCCCTCAATTGGGTCTCGGCACAAACCGGGGTTCCCTCAGTTGGGTCTCGGCGCAAACCGGTGTTCCCCCAATTGGTTCTCGGCACCAAATCTGGTTTGGATCAACTCTTTCTCAGGGCAAACCATGTTCCCTCCGAAGTGCTTCTCAGAAGAAATGTGTTTTTATCAGAGCAAATAATGTCAACATCGAACACAATTCCCATTCGGGGTATCATCCCAATCAAACCGAACAGCTGAAAACTCGCTCTGTCGCCCCCATTTTGGAGCCACTGAGCCCTCGTGCTGGCCAGGTGGAACCTCGCTGTGGCCTCGCTTGCATTCGATGCCGGCAAAGCGCAAGAGCTCTTCTGGAGGAGATGGAGGTGGAAAGTCTGCTAAAAAGGAACTGCCGGCCATCCCAGCGGCAGACATGAAAGAGGAACACTTGAAGCTCTTTAGCGACTGGCTGATTCCCGGCATGCATGATGAAAGTAGTATAAGTACCCCGTAACACACCTGAACAACAATAACACATCTCCGTGATCTCCGTGCGACATATGTTGTATGGTGATGATATCTTCTCGCACGGTCCCAGGAATTTAGTGGTGGAATCTGATGGTTCCTTCGACAAGTACTTGGCCGATCAGCTGAAGTCAAAGGAGATACCCAGCAACAGTTGCGCTTGCCCCCGTATCGACATGACAAGTCACGCAGGACATGGTGCTTGAATTTTACCAGTTCGTGGAGAAGGAATTCCCGGCAGATCCTACCGTGTCTTTGCCTCAGGCAACAATCTCTTAGGTCCACGGCAGGGCAGCAATCTCTGTTTATTCCTTGTCCCAGGACCTATGCCACTTCTAGTGCGTTTCAAAGCTCGGCGGGTGCTCACTATTTGCGACCATGGATGTTACCACATAGGAACGACTATGGGTGCCGGGGGACGGCAGATGTTGCGCATTGGTTTGTCATTATTGGCAATCGTTGCTGTGCCTTTTTTCAAAAAAACTGGGTCGTTTCGGGAACTTGTGTGTAAGTGTTCATCGATCCCAATGCCTTGCCTCGACTCGCTCAGGAAACGCAGCGCATGCTCGCCTTGAACATCATGTACAAGGGGTTCATCACCGATCCCGACAAGCCTGGAAGCGAGAAGCTGGTGGTGGCATCGATCAATGACAAGTGGCTCAAAGAACCAAGAATGCACATCGCGTCCATGGAGCTGGGAGCTGGGAAGAACCTTTTGGACCCTCAAAGCACATTCGCGGTTAAAGGCTGGAATCGCTCAGTGGCAGCTTTGCTGGTGGTGAAGGCAGCATGCGAGCTAGGTGATGAGTTGATCAAGGCTTGGGGATTGCTTGGTCATTTCACACGTTCATGTCAAAACAGCTTGGTGTAAAGGCCATGCCGGACCATGTGAAAGAGCCAACCTCTCAGTTTCACCGTGAGTTTTGTTGGGTTCCGCGTCCTGCCCCATCAGTTGATTCAAAACATGGATGAGGTCGCTTCGCACAGTGCATTGCACAAGGATGACAGGGGAATTGCCGGAACTGATCAATGTCAACCGAGGATCAAGACTTTCCTTTTTGCTTCTTGCGTCGGTTCTCGTGAATTTTTTACATCGACATTATTTCAATCACCTGGAGGAGTGACTTTGGTGAGCACCGCGATTCGGCGGCGGCCAAACGCGTTCAATTTTCTACATCAATGTGAGATGCTACTGGCCAATGGATCCTCGGGTGAGACCGCCCTCAAGAGTTTGCACGCTCCTTTCCTGCATATCAAGAACACTAACCAAAACATCAAACGTTGAATATTTTTGAATGACATACGGGCTCTGGCGAAGCAATGCCTTATCACACTGAGTCGTTGGAGAATGCATCTGCGTTTGCAGCTGCGTATCAAGTGGGGAAATTGGAAGCTGGCGCGTGCACCAACCTTCTGACCAATGTTTCGGAAGCTGTCCGAGAGGGCTTGAAAGAACTAGTAAGGCTGGACCATCCTTTTGTGTAGGGTCTGTTTGTTATGGGGCTAGCTAGTATAGCTAGTCTACCAATTCAATATTTGTTGAACTGCCAGGATCTTTGGCCAACCCAGATTTCTATTGCACAATGGAATAGCGGCTGGCGTCTTCAACAGTTCCTACACCTCAGTGGGCAATGGAGACCCATGGAATCTTCATCTTCAGAACTCACCAGAATTGCTTTCGCTGCTGCTCGAACGGATGCGCCGAGACTTTGAGAGCACGTCGGCCAAGATGAGAAAACCTTTTGGACTGAAAGAACTCGATTCTGGGAGCTTCAAGAAAAAGTCAATTTGCGATGGGTTCTTTCTAATTTTAACAAGCAAAGCGTTCAAGAAACAATAATTTGCGTGCTTGTTCAGGAAGGCCTTCAGAAGATTTGTGGAGCCTTTCGAGCATGCGACAAGACCTTCAAGGAGTTGGTACCCGCTGGATTTTACACCAAGGTGGAGAAAGAGATTCAATCCACGTGTCTTGGTGAGAATGATTGTTTTGCGATGACCAAATCAAGCCAACTGGTTTCATCACTACTTGGTCTCAGGTTCATGCATCGCCACGCAGATGCGGAACTATTGAGCCTGTTGACAACTACGGCGCCCCCAGCAGACTTGAACAAGGTCTCAATGTATTCGACTCACTTGCAAAAATTCCGGGAGGAGGCTAGGATCTACCCAAAAGATTGAACGTTTTCAGACCCGAGACCCTTGTCAACATGTTCGCTCGGCACCTCCACCAGGAATCCAACGTGAAGATCGAGAAGGCAGCAGCGCCTCCTGGCAGAATGGGGTTTGTTGGTTCAAACATAGCCAATTTATAGCTGCTACATGAACATGTGTTTGAGGCTCAACGCCCAGCTTTTGCAGACTACATGGAGTCAATCTGAACTTCAAATGGATGAAGATTTGACAAAGCTCCGGGAGTGGGCTTCCAAGTTTCATCTCTTCGCTTCCCAACAGGTGGGCACACTTTAAAACAGGACAGCTAGTTGGCTCTAATTAGTAGGATTGACGCGGTGCATTTTCCAAACTGGTATTCATTCGCTAGGGTGGGCTGGATCTACAATATTTGTCGGCGCGCTATTCCCGTGGAAAGCAAGCTGTTTCTGAGCTGATGGAACGCAAGCACTGCACTGTGAGTCATCGGAATATATCTCTTGCTCACGGGGATGTGGTGGAGAAGCAAGCCAGTTTGGGACCATCGACGCTTCTTAGCTACATCCAGGGATGTCAAATTAAAGTCAACATGTTGACCGACCCGAATCCAACATGTACATCAAGGCTCACCATCCTGGTTGTCGACAACACTTTGTGGCCATCTCGTGTCTTGCTTGCGGCGTCAAGTGTGGAATCTTTCAGGACAGGTGGGTTGGTCTTTGAAAGGGAACAGCTTTGAGGTGCTTTGTCGATTGATGAAAGTGTGGGCCTATGCCAAGCAGTTTGCTCCGGCAACCCCAACTCTTCCCTCTTCGCCCTTCTACCGCAACCACACTCATCCTGCAACCTGACCACTGTCTTCAAGCACAGAAGGCTGATCGAAGACAAGGTAGTGGCGACCCTCTGCTCAATTGAGCCTACTACATACCTTTAAGCTCCAATGCTTTGATTTGTATATTACTATTTACCATATATGCATGTCGTATAGATCTGTCTATCTATCTATCTATCTATCTAGATCGATCTACCTATCTATCTATCTATCTATCTATCACTATCTATCTATATATATAGCGCGTGGTCTACCTGAGGGTCTTCGGGCAAGAAGTTCGAGAAGTGGCCCTGTCTTTCAATGCCAGTGCGCATCAAGGAGATCGACGAAAAACGTCGCAAAATTGCATCCCAGCTATGAGTTAACTAGGTGGTATGAGGCGATGCCCACTTTAACGCCTGTTGGGGAACACTTCATGTTTGAGGTCTTTTTGCAACCATGACCGGGACACGTGTCAGCGACATGAAGAAGAGTCGTGCGTCCCTGGGATCCATCACAGCTATCGACAGAACAAGAGTGGCTGAACTGCAAAACCCAGAAGAGGATCGCCCGCTAGCAGCTCACTGGCGGGCGTCTTGCCCAAATTCAACCTTGACTTTCAAGACCTTTAAACAAACCATGTTCTATGTCCGTTCATCCTATATTCTTTCACCTCCACCAAAATCAAAAATATAAGGTGCAGCAAAGAGGAATCCCAGCGACGAAGCAGATCCTGATCCAATTGTTGGAGGGGATTCCCAAGAACGACAAGCACCCGGTGCTCGTCGTCGACTGCATGCCGAACCGGCTTCTTAGTCAATTTACTTTCAATGAACATTTTTACGTTTGGAGATCAAAACCAATCCAGCTTTTTCCCCACAGGTTCCCACCGGGGCCTCCCCAACAGGTTCGCAGAATGGTCCACAGCGTGCCTGGAGATGCAGTTGGAAGAGCTTACCAAGGACACCTACACCGGGCCTAGTGTGCACTACATGGGGGTCTTCCTTGAAGATGATGTTGCCCAGGCCCGGACTTTGGAAGGCTCAGTGGCTGGAAAGCTCATGGCCAGCTGGTGGGATACATCAACCGCTGCTGGCGACCAACGCCGGCCACGCAGTGCCTTTTCAGAACCAATTCCAACGCTGGATGTTTTGTCAATTGTGGACAACAAATGCAAGAATCTTAGATTGAAGCTTCGGCAATCTTTGGGGATTTGTTACATAATAGTCTTCAAAGCACATGTTCCCATCCTACCGGGTGTCCAATCTCACCCAGGATTCCTGACCTGGTGACGAACAAATACTCGGGCAGCCATCCTATTGCTTTGAAGAGGGTGGAAGACTCGATCGCTGCCGAGAAGGATGTGGCATCCGCTCTCCAGAGTCAAGCTGCAGACATTGCCCCGGTTGCGCCTGCAATCTCAGGAAGCGCAGCCGTAGTGACTCCTGCAAGGACATTGGCTTGTCCAGATTTCGATGGGGAGCCGACGCCGAACTTCGAGCGCTGGGTGGAGTTCGACGCAAAACCATTGGCTGATTTCAATTCAAGCCAAACGTTCATTAGCCAAACCTCGGGCATCCTTTTGTTTCAATGGTGGGATTTTTTCTGGCCAACGGGACCGACACCCTTTTTGAAAGGTGACCACAAAAACACACAAAGCTGTCGCATTGTTAATGGCTGAGGCTGCATTGCTGCTGCCAGCTGGCAAGCTCGAACTTGAAGCTTGCAATGGTGGAGCATGATCGTTCCCTGTGGATCATGAACGAAACCCGAGAGAATGTGAGCCTGACTTCGCGAGAGCTGTTCGGCTTTAACGTTGGATCATTTTCAGAAGTTCTAGCAGGACTGCATGGTTCAGTTCAACCCCCATACTGGAGAACAAAGCAACCTGCTGGGAACAACAGTTTTTCTCAAATCCTAGTCGTTTTCCCAGATCCAATGCCCTTCTCTGCAGGAGATGTCTCCTCCCTGGTGGATCAAATTGGCTGGTCCATCACCTCAGACACGGATGTTGTTTGCTTGCTGGATCCAAGCGCTGGGGCAGGGGCTGAGAAGAAGCTCATGACACTTGCTGAAGCTGTTGCCAACATCACAAAAACTCGGGGGGCTACGGAAGCATCAATGGTCGACCATGACATGACCCCCAAGACCAAGGTGCGCCCCAAACAAACATGGTTATATGTTATATATGTCCCTTGGTACCGGTGACGGCGCCTAAAGTTCTAAAGGTTGAAAGTGGGCAAATGTGCGCGACACCCTGATCAGGTGGTGGGGGCCGAGACAAAGGTGATGGCATTTCGCTACACTATCAGTGCTCGTGCCAAAGCAAATGCCTTCAAGCCAAAAAGCGTTGAGGAGAACCTCTTGAGTGTCAGGTACTCGCAGTTCGGTGGCTGCTTTAGCAAGTACAACACACTACTCAGCTCTCCAAATGTAAGGATTGTGTGGGAGGCAGGATGGCCAAACGTTGGAAACTAAAGATATTCAACATATAAATGTTCAACCATTATTTCCTAAAAGCCGCTAACAAACCCCCCTGAAGGTGAAGATTAGTGATGCCATCCCGGCAGTGATCACTCCGGTCAAACCGAAATATTTTTTGCTTTGCTCAACCACAGTGAAAGCACAAACCGCTGTGCGTTTGAAGTAGTGGGCTTCACCAGTTGCTTCTGGGCAATCAGCCAGTCTTGGAGTGGGAAAGCAGTGCCACCATGCCACGGTTCTACATGTGTTGATTGTTTGTGCCACCCAACATTTGGAGCTTTTGAGAAAACTTAGTATAGTCTTTGGTTTCAACATGCAACCGGCGGCGACTGCAAAAACATAGGCTGCCCAACGCACATAGCACCATGGACAAAGACCGCCGTAGACCTGTGAGCGGGGTCAAAAAAGGAACTGGTTAACGCTTGCAACATGGTAGAAACGCCAATCTTCAGGGGTTAGGATCAGCTTTTAGCAAATCGTATCGCAACCCTTTGTGTGAAGCCATTTGGGGTGACAGTGTAGAAGTTGGGTAGGCCCCATGGCTTTGGATGCCATTGACAAACTATCTGATGAAGAAACTGTCGCGCTGTCGCCGAGCGCTGGGGTGAAAGAGGCAGCGAAACAGGCTAGCAAGGCGGAGGCGAAGGCGAAGGCGAAGGTTGCTCCAAAAGCAAAAGGCAAACCATCGAGTCAACCAACGGAAGAAGTTCCAAAGGTGGAGAAAGAACCAGCTGGGCCCAAGACCAAGGGGAAAGGACCGAAACCCGCTCCAAAACCTCGACCGAAAACATCGACGGCGACTCCGAAGCGGAAGCGAGATGCCTCAGCTGGTGCATCGCGACCAGCCATGAAACGGCCAGCGGCATGTACCGTGCGCGATGACAAGAAGGAGCCTGATCCTATCCGTGTGTGCAAATCTTTATACAAGCGGGATGGAGTATGGTCCATAAAGCTGGCTCAGAAGGAAGTCATTCGTGTCCTTAGGTTGCGTTTGATGGGTAGCGTGTGCATCTGTGTTTGATGAATGTTTCTTCGGTGCATATTATCATTGGTTTGTTACTGCAGGCGAAGCCCCATCCTGCAGTGACGGCCGAAGAGACAGAGCAAATCGCAGCCTTTTGATTGCCAGTCATGATGGACCATGTGTGCAGTCAACTTGAAAAAATACTCTTTATATGTGACCGTTACAATCGCATGTTTGCGGCTAAGGAAGCTGCAAAGCAGGAACTTCTCCGGACGAAGGGTGATGTCTCTGCAGCAAGATCCCTATATGTGCTTGGGCTGCATCATAAACAACGTGTTTGTTCATTGAACGTCATGGATTTTTGGAGTCTGAAGCCAAGTATTTTTGCAGCCGTCGGTCTAACAATCAATGAACCGCTCGAACAACAACACATCTCAGGAATCCATGCGGGAGGCTGCAATCCAGAAGGCCACTGCGGAGCAGATTGTTGCTGAGGGCCCCGACCAAGATGACCCCTGCAACAACAGCGCGGAAGGTGAGGAGGAAGAAGTGTTGGAGGAAGATGCAGCTCTTCCCGATGATGGCAATTAGATTTGTTTCGAATACAGGCTGGAAAACATGTCAAATCAAATTGGACAGCAAGGGTTCAAGTTCAAGTGCCTTGCGGCATCAACCTGGGAGGTGGATTCAATTTTGAGCTAGCCGGCCTTCGCTTGGTCTCTTTGCTTTGGGAGGTCCACTGTGACCTGAAGCAGCGACTCTATCGCTGGAAAACATGCAGTTGCCTCATGTTGCCTGTTGCATCATGTTCAATCCCTTCAACGTCTCGATCATTCTTACCTATGTTACTGAATAAAACGCAGCTACAAGACTGGGTTCAAATCCAATCTAGTTTACCTTGGGATGGCAACCAGTCACCCGGTCTCATGCGCCGACCGATCAAAACAAGTTATGGGATACTTGGATGTACTTCTTATCGTTTTACTCTTCTTCTGCTGGCCCATGTTGAGTTCTCGACGGGTGTAACACATGTCATGGGGTCAGCCAAGGAATGCCATGGTGCGACGTTGGTGAACCACCTGAAGGATATATGGTTCAAATCGGATCGGCTTCTGAGATGAAACGAGTGAGCGATTGTGAGGATGATCGTGTATCACACTTGCTCCTTTGGGTGTACGATCATTTTGTGCATTTTGTACCCGGAAAAGATGTGGTTGCCCATGAGGAGCTGATTTACTTAGTGGACGAAGTATCCATGTCTCATGAGCCAGAATGGTCGGCCACAGTCAAGTGCTTTAGTGTTTGGGACCAGGAGACCCTTACAATAACCTTTAAGTTGGAATCAACACGTGGGGCCGACCATTTCGAGACCACAAACTGAATTTGTGGCGGCTATTGAAGCAAACTGTGGTAGCATCGTGGAAAAGGTTCAATTCAAGCCTTGTGGAAAGCATTTCAAGCCGGCCACGAGCAGAAACCGACTTCCAAAAACCACAGATTTCGAAAAGACACAAAAAACATCCGAGCCGCTGAGGTCTCTAGACTTTTACACGCAGGCTTAAAGGACAGCGTTTTTGCCCTTCCATGTTCTTAGGTCCTAGGTTCCAGGTTTTCGCGCAGTTTTTTGTTTTTCTATGTCTAAAAATTTGACGTTTTTTCCCATCCGTTCTGCTCACATCTTGGCATCCACGCTTGGTGCAGGACGGTCTCCAACAGCGCCAGCGCAGATGCGGTCGACGGCCGCGGTTTTTTTTCCTAGAGTCCTCGGGTCCTAGTTTTGTGGTGGTTATTTGAATAGTAGTAAAGGTTAGTGCTATTCTCACTGTTTCAAGTTTTGATGGTTCCAAAAGGGGGTATTTAATACAACCCTATTTACGGTATTTATGGCCGAGGTAGGCCGGTATTCTTGATGAGACCTCCGACACACGAGCGCGCGAGTGTGTGTGTGTGTTGCACATTGTTTCAAAACACCCTGTTTCACAAGTTGCCTTACCCCATTCCCGGAACTCCTACTACTTGGATCATTGTTTTGAACACAACCATTACTATCCATAGCGTTTCAAAAACCAAATAGCCTTTAAGCAAGGCTGAAAGGAAAGGCTTGCAAGCACTGCTGACAAAATAGCAGCCATACTTGGCAGGCATCATGGCAAGCAAGCGCTTGTTCTTGTCACCTTGTCATGAATCAAAGCATGGCTAGCATGGGGCCAATTGGGCCAAAGCCAAAGCACTGGATGCACAGCAAACACCTGAACAACAGGAACCAAGAATCCATCAAGATTGACAAAGATGGTAACTTTAAGAAGTTTAAGGCCAGATGGGTCTGTCGAGGCTTCCAAGATGCCCAG
>JAOBYK010601223.1:0-11343 GCA_025434845.1 Phenganax subtilis | reverse complement strand
TATTGTCGTGCCATATTCGGAGTTTCTCGACATCACCAACTGACGGTACGCCATCGAGAGTGAAGACATCGACCTGAATAAACAAACAAAAATTAAATATCTAATAGTTCACAAGAAAAGTTAGATACTATAACCTTCTAGAGATGATTGCTCTGTAGATTTTTCCAAGTGATGGCTGCACTATGACAAGCAATGTAGTAATGTAACGTCATGTTGTTGTTGTGAGACGCACTCGGGTAGATGAATGTCTTGTAAGTTCCTTCAAGTGATAATCACGTCATGACAAGCAAAGTACTAAGGTAACGTCATGTTATTGTGGGACGTTGCTCGGGTAGATGAATGTTTTATAAGTCTCTCCAAGTGATACCCACATTATGACAAGCAAAGTACTAATGTAACTTCATGTTGTGGGACGCACTCGGGTAGATGACTGTTTTGTAAATTCCTTCCAGTGATAATCACGCCATGACAAGCAATGTAGTAATGTAACGTCATGTTGCTGCGGGACGCACTCAGGTAGACGAATGCTTTGTAAGTTCCTTCAAGTGATAAGCCGCACCATGACAAGCAATGTAGTAATGTAACGTCATGTTGTTGTGGGATGTACTCGGTTCAATTAATGTTTCGTAAGTTTCTCCAAATGATACATACACCATGACAAGCAAAACGGTAACTTCTAAAATACCTGTCCTGGTTGGAACTGTACATTGTTAGTTTCAGATTTACGCAAATGCAATTGTTCAGTTCTTCCTTTAGTCCCAAACAGCTTGATGTAAACATTAGCGCTTGTTCCACCATCTTTATCGTCACCAGTGTATACACATATCTTGTAGCCTAGACACAAACAGTGACCATTTGAAACACAAATTAGTAAAGTGGTGAATATACCGTCAAAGAAAACAAAAAATACCACTATATCGCATCCTTTCCACTTAAAACAATTTTAGAATCTTATCAACAATACAAAATGAAATTTAAAACTTTTCATGGTACGTTTTGTCGTTTTGATTTAATCAAAGTGTTGGTTTTTTCCGCAATGGACCACGGATTCATTATGGGAGAGTAATGGGCCGCTAAAAATGCTTCTAAGCCAATCGTAGCGCGCTATGTAATTGGTATCCAAACATGTATCCAAATATCCCATGTAAACTGCTGTAAACCCTACCTCGAGGTTTCTTGTAGTGATCAAAGCGATTATCAATCAGTTGTAATTTCTTTCTCATGATTAACAAATCTTTCTCAGGTATTCCTTCCGCTTCTCGCTCTTGCAGATCTTCCACTTTCTTTTCAACAATTTCCAAGACTTCCCTGTGAAGATCATCATCACTAATCAAATTCTACAAACAAAAAAATAAAGAATCATTAGAGAGAATATATTTTTCACACACTGTTTAACAGAGAAGAGTGCATTGTCACTTAACAAGCTACAAAATATAGTGCCAGATAGTCTTGTTCACATATTAAGATGCAAAAGTCTAATCTTGGCCAAGTTAAGTTATCTGATTCAAGACAAATTCACTGCCATACCTTGCCCGATTCCGGTTCAACTTGTCTCAAATGTTTGTCCATGTAAGTGATCCATAATTTCGTACTCGGTACATTACTTCGGAACTGATACCATTGCGGATTAATTTGAACCACTTTTTTGCTATGGGTATCACAAAGTTTCAACCATTGACCCGAGAGCTTTAATAGTTCCTCTCGTGTTTCGTCTTGTTTTCCTTCATCAGGCTCTCTATCCACAACGGAGCGACCATCGATTAAAACACGATCTATCTTAGGATTAAGCTCGTCAAGATGCTTATTTGTGGTCTAAAAACAAAAACACGAGCAAGTGAACTCGTGAATACCAAAGTGGAGTATAAATTGAGATTGTCGACAAGGCCGGATTTTGATGTAAATACGAGGGGACGGGCATTAATTTTAGTAATTTTGGATTCAGGCTTTGTTCCATGTTTTTAGTAATGGGATCAAGATAATTTTTAATTTCAAGCGAAGTGCATTTATTTTCACGGGAGGTGCGGGGAGGTGCACGGGAGGTGCCACCTCCCCGCACCTCCCCTCAAAATTTGGGTATGATTGTCGAATAGAAGACAAGATACAAAATCCTAGTGATTATAGAATATAGAGTAAAATAATGGAGTGATGAACAGTGCTGTGCTTGTATAAAGAACACATAAACGATATTCTACCAAAAAAATCCATCAAAAGATAGAAACTTAAAGACCTTACCTTGATTCTCTGTTCGATGACGACGTCGTGTTTTGCTCGTGGTGTGACGACAATCTCTTCAGTGATTTCTTGAATTGTACGAATCTCAATAAAGATTTCTCGCATTGATCGTTGAAGGTCGTCTAAATAGCGAAGACAACATAACTTTAAAATCACTGAAAATATAATCTGAAGACTTGACCAAAGTCTTTGTTCTATTTTTTTGTTCATGTTTATGTAAACTTGGGCATGGTGAAGACATAGTCATGGAAGATATGGTTTGGACACTTGACTGAAGCCTTTGTTCTATCTTTTTGCTCATATTTAAGTAAACTCATGCACGGTGAAGACACAGTCATTGAAGATAGGATTTGGAAACTTGACTAAAGTTGTTGTTGTATCTTTTTGTTCATATTTATGTGAACTTGTGGATGGTGAAAACATAGTCGTTGAAGATATGATTTGAAAACTTGACCAAAGTCTTTGCCCTAACGTTGCGTTCATGTTTATATAAACATGATAAACATGTGCGCGGTGAAGACATAGTCATTGAAGACACAGTTTAAAAGGAGTCTCAGTTCTTACCAGGAGTCTTGTCTACATCCTCCTCCTCAGCACTCCACCAAAGGTCGTCGTCTGGCGCACTGCTTTCAACCATAACCACTTTTTGCCTACTAACTTGTTCATCTCTAGGTCTTCCCGCATCAACAATATCCTTCTCTTCTTTACGACTTTTCAAAGCGTACTCAAGTTCTCTCATTTTAATTTGAATATTATCCCAACGTCTCTCGAGTAAACGACGATATGGCTCCATTATATGTGTACCGGCTTTCAGGAAATCAGAGCTCAAATGTTTCATTTCTTCGAACTTCGGTTCTTTTGTTTCAACGTCAAGTTTAATACGCTTAAGAAAAAGACCGAGTAAGTTTTCTTCTAGTTCGTCTAACACCAGATGACTTTACTTGTCAAGGTGAGACTTTTGTATCTTGTTAAGCTCTTTGAGTGCACCCTACTTTGTTACCTTACTCTGTCTATCACGAGATGATTTTACTGGTCAGAGTAAGACCTCTTGCATCTTAATAAATTAAAAAAAGTATTTCCTAACTTCTCTTGTTAACTCTCTGAGTGCCATTGCACTCCAGCGCACCCTACTTCGTTCTTCTTCTCTGTCCAACACCAGATGATTTTACATGCCAAATTGAGAGTCTAGCATCTTAATGATTTAATATAACTATCAGACGATTTCCCTTGTCAACTCAAGCAGTGACATTGCACTTCAGCGTACCCCATTTTGTTATCTTACTCTGTCCAACACCAGATGATTTTACGTGTCAAGGCCAGACTCCTCTTAATCAGTTAATAAAACCTACAAAACTATCATGACAATTTCGCTAGTTAATTCACTGAGTAAGAATGCACTCCAGTGCACCCTACTTTATTATTCTACTCTGTCTTGAACTAGATAGTACTATTTGTCGAGATGAACTCTTGTTTAAATACTCACATCAAATTGGCGTTTAGCTTCAGTGTAATTGTTCTCAATTTCATTTTTGTCAAGCTCGGCCAAGCCTTTATCAATGCCTTCCACCCAAACGTTCAAATCGTCAACAGCTTTTTCAAAATCTGAAACTTGCTTCTTTTGATGTTGTAGTGTGGTCTGTCTTTTCTCTGCAAGAGAACTCAAGTCTTCCCAAAGTTCATTAGCGTGGTTAATACGCTCTTCTAAATTGTCCAGTTGAGCTGTTTCTGAAAGATCCACCAATTCACGACCTTTCTCAGATACGCTTTGAACTTCAGCCATTTTACGAGTTAGTTGATGTATTAGATTCTAAAACGTAATTCCATTCTAAAGTTAATCATCTATATGTCCAGGTCAGGGATTGTACATATTTATAGTATTTGAAGTATTAAAATATTATACATATGTACAATCCCTGATTTTGATATAGAAACTTTAAGTTCTGGTTTGTGCATAAGAAGATATATTACAATTCTTCCCTAACTTATTCAAAAATTATGTATTATACACAAACCGCGAAGCGGAGCCGAGGGTTTTTATATCTGATAAAGACCAAACTGCAAGGTTTGTATATGGCTTCTAGAATTCATGGTTTTGTAAGCTTATTAGGGTTGGAGTTTTGAGAATTGAGGTAACCTACGCTCTAAAAATGAAAGCAGAAATTTTGAGGAAGTCTATAATAGATATATGGATACGCTATGGGTCATGAATTTCCTTTGTAGTTTGCTTATGAAGTTTAATGAATTTTAGAAAAATAAATGTGCAATCCCTGACCTTGATATAGCTAGTAGATTCCTGTATTCTTGGCTGTTACAATTCCTTTTTACTCACCTTATTCCACTTCAATTCTCCATCAACATCACTTGGAAATCCTCCTTGAATCTTTCTGTTTAATTCCATGGAAGTATCCTTCAACCATTTCTCAATCTCGCTCATGTTCTTCTCAACAACTTCAGACAATTCTAACGCTTCTGTGAAGTCCTAAAAATAAACAAAATGTTTTATGTTTAGTGTAAGTTTCTCTGATCTATCTTCAACCAAACTAGTAAAATATTTACTGGCCAAAACAGAACTGGAAACAACGATCTTTGCTTCGCTAGTATGTATGCCACATCATTTTTTGAGAAAAAAATTCAATTTCGTTTGCGTAATGGTTCAGACAAAGCTGTCGCGATTCGGCAACGTGATGCGATTTTTCGACTTTCTTTAACTGGTAACTTTGATTCTAGTTGAGATTCTCCGGATACTCAAAGACGATATAATATGTTTAGTTATTTACTCTACATGTCTTTTAAAAGTTCTTTTCATCGATATAATTGTTTATTTGCTTTCAAAATTTGAAAAAATCACATTCTTTGAATGTTTTTCATAAAAGATTTCACAAAAATAAAGTGAACAGTAATATTGCTGTGTACGCTGAGTTTGTAAAACAGAATCATAAATTTACGACAAGTCATATACAAACTCTACTACAACACGTTGGAGGACACATACAGTCTTCGAGTGTATTTACATTAGCTATGATGCTTACCTGCACTTTCTTCTTTAGCTTGCTTTCCATTTCGCCATGTTGTTGAACGACTTCATCCATTCGTTTCTCAATACCATTCTTCTTTGAAGCATCTGGAATGCCAGTGATGATTTTCTGTCCCATTCTTTGAAATGTATCAATTGTTCGTTTCAATTTCTCGTTATCTTCTTGCAGTTTCTACAAATCGAGAATCAAGCTGTCAGCGTTTGTTGATAGTACAACGAGAATGATATGCATTCTATTCACTAGACGTGTAGTAGCAGATATGTGATGAAAAACGCATTAACGAGTGAGAATAAGATTGATTTGCTTGCTCCTATAAGAGTATAAACTTCTGAATTTGACCAACATTCACTGCCCTCAGATATGTTCGGCTTTCTGAATTCTAACTATACATGCAGTAGTCTTGCATGTGATGAAAAACACATAAATAAGTGAGAATAAGTTTGATTCGCTAGCTCGTATGAGAGTATAAACTTTTCAATTTGACCACCATTACAGGCTTTCTGAATTCTAGCTATACTTGCAGTAGTCATACATGTGATGAAACGAGTGAGAACACGTTTGATTCACTTGTTTGTTTTATTTGCGACGTGTATAAATTTGATCGCCATTCACTGCTTTTTGAAGTCAACAACAAATCCATCAATCCATCCCTCAGTTACCTTGCATTCGTCCAATTGCAGTTTAATGTCACGAGCTTCAGACGATGTCAAACGAATCTTCTTCAAACTTCGTTGCATACTGTCAACAGTAGACAATATTTGACCATGATATGACACAAACTCTGACTCCATTTCTCGCGATGGTCTCGTTTTCAGTTCTTCAAATTTCGCTTGCATCAGTTTCCATTGTGAGTGGACTTCTTCCATCGCATGGTTCACTTCTCTCTTTTGTTTATCTGAAGCGTTCGATAAAACTTCGCGATTCTGTTTCTCCAAAGCATCCAACATGCTTTCATGTTCTATAAAGTCGTTCTTCAACTCCTAAAAGCAAAAGGCGAATATTGATCAAAATACTGTGTAGACGAGCGCTTCTGCCTCATTGACTTCCTTGACAAGTTCACTTGCTCATGTGTACAACGAGCAAGTTTTCCTTAACAAGTTTCAAGGAAAAGCTTTACAGGGATTTCTCTGGCTAACGAACCAAGCTCTACGAAAGACGTAAAATTTAAAATTCTTTAAAACATATTTTAATGGCCTGAAAAATCACTTTTTTGAGAAAATATAACGACTAGCAATGTCTGGGACAAACTGAATTTGGGATGGTTTGAGACAATGTTGGCGATTTTGAAAAATTTGGTGAAAAAGCAAGCGGAAAAATTTTCATGTTTATAAATACTACGAAGGACCTGGTAGTTTTCATAGTGAATCAGCTCACAACAACCTTGCTTTGGTGTTAATAGAAAGTTATAATTACGCACAGATATTGAAAATATTTACTTTACAGTGCCACAAAGTAAAGTTTATAACAATTGGAAGGAAAAGCTACACAGGGACATAATTTATGTGGTTAACGAGTCAAGCAATACGAAAAACGTAAAACGTTCTAAATTTTTTAAACATGTTTTTATGGCCTGAAAGTGACTTTTATGCGTAAATATATCGATTGTCCGTGACTTAAGCGAGAAAAAGCCCCATACTATGAAGCTTTATTTCTAAGATATTCAACAGCCGGGAACTTGGTCAAGAGTAATTCGCATTTCTGGATGATTCGGGTTTATGCCAAAAGATTTTAAAAAACTCCATATTCTCACCTCAATTGTAGTAACATCAACTGGTTCACTACTGTCAAGTTTCCTCTCGATCACTTGAATAGTTTTAGTTATCCATATTTTAATCACACCAATGTCTTTCTTCGATTTTTCTCGCCTTCCTAACTCTTCTTCAAGAATTTGTTCAATCTTTTGAACTCGCTCTTTTAGATCCCCCAAGAGGTTTTGGTATTCTTGTAGTCGTTGTTTAACAGTAACCATGGCAACTTTCTTTGAGATTAATTGCTGACCAAGAGTGCTAGGGGATGACGGGCCACTTTCGTCCAGTTCAGACATACGACGTTGCAAAGTCTACAGTAGAGGTGAAACAAAAAAGCTTGAATCACGTGTATCGTTTGTAAAACACATGGCAGCGAAAAAGTGCTCGTGTACACACGAGCAATTGAACTCGCCAAGAAACTTGTCAAGGGAAACTTGTTCGTTGTACCCACGAGCAAGTGAACTTGTCAAGAAACGTTTGGAGCTTTAGTTTTCACACGTGAATGTTGTACTTTTCCTTTAAATGATTCAAATATTGTATACATACAATCCCTGACCTTGATATAGACACTGTAAGTTTTAGTCTTTGCAAAATAGGATATATTACAATTCTTTTTTAACTTATTCAAATATCACAAATATGTAAAATCTCTGACCTGGATAAAAATAATTCAATAAACAAACCTTGAGGCACTTCTCCATAATGATATCATCTTTGCCCACTGATTCGTGGCACAATTGTACGTCTTTTTGAATCTCACCAATCCGTTCTGTCTCGCGATCAATTGCACGATCAAAAGTCTTGATTTCTGACTGGAGTTTCAATACGTCTTGTTGTTTTTTGTTTAACAAAGCTTTCAAATCTGCCCACTCGGTGTTAAAGTTTTTAATCTTATCGCGAAGCGTAGCTGCAACCGCTTTGTCGGAACGAGTGATAAGTTTATTAGCTGTGGTATTAATGCTGGCGACGGCAGAATTATTTTTGCTTACTTCGTGAAGCACTTCCTAAAATGAACATAAAAAGGTTTATGAGTGAAACGATGTAATATAACATGCTCTTGATCAAGATGCTACTGAAAAGCTGAAACGTTGCGTCAACTTCTTGCCAAGTTACATTCATCAGTAGTGATAATGTGTAATGTAGACACTAGACTGGAGTGTTGAAACGTTGAGCTGTGCATTATAACTTCTTGCTAAGTTACATTCATTTTATTAAACCAGAGTAGTGATAATGTGTGATGATGACACTAGACTGGAGTGTTTAAACATTGGATTGTGAATTATAGCTGCTTGCTAAGTGACATTCATTTTCCTGAACAAGTGCAGCGATAATGTGTGATCATGACACTAGACTGGAGCGTTTAAACGTTAGATTGTGAATTTTAACTTCTTGTCAAGCGATAAATCTTCCATCAATATATTAAAACTAAATTTACCTGAAAAATACAACATCTATTACGTCAATTTCTTGCAATAAATGCCAATTTAAAGTGTTCGAATATTAAACACGAGAAATTAAATGAAACTTCTGTCATTTTTTAAGGACAATTCGCTTGCATTGATTAAAAGCGAAAAACCGCAAATATGAGTTTACTTGTTAAATATTAATATTTGAGTGCGCTTTTGAACAGAAATACGACCATAGCGAGATATAGTGAACATATTATTACAGCTAAAACCTTAAAATTAGATTATGTCTTGGCACATAAAGTGGCGAAAGATATTTTTGGCCCAGTAATTCGATTTAGAGCATACAGTCAAAGCTTCATTGCAGTGACACAGAATAAAGATCGGTAGCGGAAGATCCACTCAGTGGCGCAACGTGTTTTCTTTTTATTATGCAAACATTTGCCAGTTTACTTGCCAGAAGGCGGAGCAACGAGCCAGTACAGTGTGTTTATTGGCCAGAAAATGTCATTGACTTGCTAGGAAAATGGCGGCCGACATGCGTAATGCGACAGGCACGAGGACAGAAACTTCAAAGCTTTCGATGTAAGTGACTCTTCTGTATGAATCCTAACTTTGCGGTCAGTATTATCAATGAGAAAACGAAATGATTTGCCTCAGACAAAAATTTTTTATCATCGATGATCACTGACAGAGAAAGACATGGCAGATGAATTACAATACCCAACAACAAATATTTACAGTTACATGTATCATTAATTTATAACCAGATAAAAATTCTGTGCTTTCTTGACTTTGCGTCTCTCCGAATCATTGCAGCCGGAGAAGAAAAATGTTATTATCCAACGTAGCCGTCCTTGAATAAACGCCGCTCTTTTTCTCATTGATGCGCCATTTTTTACCTTGTTTTAGCGGGGGGGGGGTAGATTAAGTTTCGAAATGGGTTATGAATTACATTTAAAGCTTATGCTTTAAATTTAATTTAAATTTAATGCTTCAACTTCAAAGTTGATGTTAAAAATTCACTATGCATGCCGTCCTCGAGAAGTTGCCGCACCCACAATACAAAACCAAAATTCAAGGAAATACAGAACTCAAACAGAACAAGAAATTGACTCATAAATTACCTTATAGTGATCTAATCTTTCCTGAGTGACGTCAGCATGTTGCAAAGTGCTTTCGTCATCCTCCACACCTGCGCGCGCATGTTTCATCCACGTGACAAGCCTTTTAATATCCTGGTCCAGTTTTTCAGCATCGTTAAGAGCTTTTGATAATTTGTCTTTTTGTTCATTACTCTGTTGAACTGCTGTAGCCCAATTCTTTTTTAGATCGCTCAACTGATTCTTCACCTTTGTAGAGTACTCGACTTCGGATTTGTTCGTAATATAGGCCCCAGTCTCCTGCAGCGAATCCATCTTTCGCTGAAGTTTACCAATATCACCTTGCAATGCCTTGAGGGGAAAAAATAGTTGTAAGTATATATAAGCAATTAAAATCAAATACAGACATGTTTTTGAAAACTAAGATCTCTTAAAACGCGCACAAGCTTACATAAACATGAACAAAATGATAGAACAAGAACATAATGTAGGTCAAGTTTCTAAACTGTGTCTTCATTGACTAAGTCTTCATTGACTATGTCTTCACCGTGCACCAGTTCACATAAACATGAGCAAAAAGACATAACAAAGACTTTGGTTAATTCTCCAAACCACATCTTCAATGACTATGTCTTCACCATCCACATGTTCGCAAAAATATTAATAAAAAGATACAAGAGACACTTTGGTCAAGTATCCAAACGATATCTTCAAAGGCTGTAACTAAATTATACCTCGCATTGATCCAGTTGCACTTCCAGAGATTCCGGATCACCGTCCACAACTTGCTCTTGAATGAAACTCTCAACATCGCCAATCCATTTCATCAAGCCAGCAATCTCACTCTGAAACTGTCTTGTCTGATTAATTCCCTTGGCAATCTGGTTCTGACGTTTTTCCAACAGAAGAACAACCTCTTTCCATTTATCGTTTAAGCTAGTCAAATTTCTTCGCAATTGTTCTGCCTTTGGTTTACTTAGCGATTTAACCACTTTATCAATACTGTTGTTAAGATGATCTAAAGCCTTTTGATTT
The DNA here is from genome assembly GCA_025434845.1 of Phenganax subtilis. NCBI lineage: Eukaryota > Metazoa > Cnidaria > Anthozoa > Malacalcyonacea > Clavulariidae > Phenganax > Phenganax subtilis. Next base: position 784 of record JAOBYK010601223.1, on the reverse strand, counting down.
GATTTCAAGTTCGCTTCCATTTCCTGAAACAGATGACATAGTTAGTCTAGATTAGGTGACTCGTACTGGATATTTAGGAAGAACAGTTAATAAAACAGCGAGAAACATCCAGTATAAATATAGGTTTCCTCCAGTAGTAACGTTGAATCAATAAGATAAGTCTTTCTGGATGTCTAGAAAGAACAGTTTAGAACTGATAAAACTATCCCGTATAAATACAGTTAGTTTAGTTTAGGTTTCCTCCTGTAGTAACACTGGATCAATAAGAGATGACTCTTACTGGATCTCTAGGAAGAACAGTTTAGAACTGATCTAGAACCATCCAGTACAAATATAGTAAAGTTAGTTTAGGTTTCCTACTGTTATAAGACTGGATCAATAAGAGATGACTTTTTCTGGATCTCTGGGAGGAACAGTTTAGAACTGATAGAATTGGTATATAATGCCATACTCACTCGAACAGCAACTAATTGCCCTTCAAGCTTGACAGTGTCCGTGAGTTTGAACTCAACTGATAGTTTATCTTCGATCTCTTTCAGAAGTTTCAACAAGCTTTCCATAGTGTCCAAATATTGTCGAGGTGGACCTACACAAAATGGTGAAACAAGACTTTGGTCAAGTCTCCAAACCATATCTTAAATGACTATGTTTCACCATGCACAAGTTTACGTAAACATGAACAAACAGATAGAACAAAGACTTTGGTCAAGTCTCCAAACCATATCTTCAATAACTATGTTTTCACCATGGACAAATTTATATAAACATTAACCAGAAGATAGAG
>JAOBYK010601001.1:0-11347 GCA_025434845.1 Phenganax subtilis | reverse complement strand
CAGAAGATAATCGATTTTTTAATCTGACTGACTTTTTGTTTTAAAACTTCACCCTTTGGACTTTAAATTTCCCCCGCACGCGACGCTCGTTTTGTGATGTCCTCGCTAGGTTTGCTTGTCACTAGTCCCTTTCATACATAACTGTTGGGAGCCACCTTAAGTGGTATTTGTTTATGTGGGATAATTCTCATGATAATATTATAATGGTGATCTCATGATAAAAACCTCTTAATGACAATTATTTTAATTTTATTTTGCAAATAATTTGTTTTGAAATGATTAATTCCAAGGCATGATGATCAATTCATAAATGCTGTATAATAAGCCCATCATGATGATTTTTTATGATCATAGATCTACTGTTGATGATCAAATGATACTACAGAGTACTATCAAATATGAAAATGATAAGAGTTACCTGGGTACTTTGTCATTTTCATGTGACTTAAAATGGCAGAAAAAGCTTTGCTTAAATTGTGTATCTGAACTAGTGTAAAGAATGCTAAGGTTTGAATGCAATTTCTTTTGCTAGGTCACTGTATCTTACAGAGCTTGAGTTTGTGGCATCAAAAGCCACAGTGGAATTCATTGAAAATGAAATTAAGGAGATGGAAATTCTAAGGTCAATGAAACAAGCTCAACTTGACACACTGTATGTGAAATACCGGCAGATACAAGATTTTGAGAAATTAGTGGTATGCATCCTGATCTCCAGTTGTTATATTTTTATATTATGTATTATATAGTTTTATAATCTGAAAAGATTCAAAGTTTGAGCATTGGTTTGCTCAAGTCCGTGACAAGTATAATTGGTGAATGCCATCTAGATTGTGCAACCATTTTACATTGCTGCAGTTTTGTTCAGATAGATGAAGTGTGCATGGGCTGTAGTGTATTGGTATCTATGCATATGTTCAAAACATACACTCCACCCACATAGGCAAAGCAGCCGCAGCAGAAAATTGCTATTATTGTTAAAACTGCTTGACAGGCACCTTTGGAGTAGTAGTGTGTGAGAATCATAAATGCCTACATTGTTGATTAACATTTTTATTTGGTAATATTCTATTGTCTAGCAAGCGAAGCAGGATATGATTCAAGTATTAGTGAAGCATAACTCTGATGCAAAAAGTAAACTAGATCAACAGCAATCTGAGGTATTTACATGTCTGTCGCATTGACTTCTATGTGTACCATTCTTGAACAAGTGCTAGAGAGAACATTTAAAGATTACCACTCTTAAATAGGTGCTACACCAATTATTCATGAACTTTTGAACTGTTCCAGAAGTAAACGTTTACAGACAGTCAAACTATATGTTCAATGTATTTTGTCATTACAGGTTTTCTTAGTTTGAAGTGAGAGTATTTTAAAGGATTTTTAGTAGACTCTGTTTTCAGTGCTTTTGAAAGGTTGTTTGTAAATTCTCAGAACTTTTATGAAATAGCAAGTCTGCAGAGTTGTCCTTTCTTTCCTACAGTGGCATCACTCTAGGCTTTGATTATTTTGTTATGTTGTGCAACAAAAGTTCTGGAAGACTAGTATCACATCGGACACACAGAGAATTTAGGGAGAAGCATGGTGCACAAACAAGAAAGTATGGTGTCTGATATTTACATCGATGCCCAGTTTATAAATTTTCTCTGCTTTGATACATTGAAGTGAATCAGATTATCATTGTTTACTTTAACCTTCTTTTACTAAGCTAAAGAGATTATTAGACAGAACTTTTTTTACATGCATTCAGCCCCTCAATTATGAAACATTCGGTAAAATGTTGTACTAAAATAGTATTTTGCTTAAATAATGTGTAAAGCCTTCAATCGCTTTTCTCTTTTGTTTCAGATACTAGTATACTCTCAGAACTCTTTATGCACACATGAAAGTCAAATCAAAGCTTTATCCTGTAGCTTGTCTGACAGTGTTTCCAAAGAGATAACCTTCTTTGTTTCACTGCCATTGCATCGAATATTATTTTCTGGTGTGGAGAGGTAAATATTTTTTCACTAGTCATCTCCTGACTTCTTTTTGCTATCTTACCTGCAAAATTTTACTTCTGTCTCACAAATAAGAATTCATCTAAGAAAAATGGCATGCATTACTAAATACCATGTTTTCTACTCACTGCTGATTTTTGTAGTTAAAAGTGTTGCATGTAGGAAATACATAGTCTTTGTTTTCAAATCTAATCTCACCGATCCTGCCCACATGCTAACTAACTAACAAGGAATATGTATGTCCACCAATCCCTTCTCAAGGATACTACAATTATTGCTATAAATGATAATGTGATATAAACAACATTTGAAAAATAACAAGTTCTAGATATACACTGCTAGTAATATTATTTTTGATGCAGGTAGCATAAAACACATAAATTTTATTGGTACAGTAAGTAAGGTTGACTATGGCTTTTCTATCCTGGTCTATTTTTTTTGTAAAAATTGCCCACAGTTCAGGTAAAAACTGAAAAAGTTTTGTAGAGGTGCAATCCCATTGTGGCATGAAGAGATGTGTTCTGTATTTATCATAATTTATGCTTGGAAGTCCAGAAGTAGGTCAGGTAGATATTTGCAATAGTTTCCCATGTGCTCAGCTGCAGCTTTTTTGTACACAGAATTCTTAGTGGCAAAAAAGGGGGTGAAGACTTGTGCTATTATGGATGTTTTTGATTGGAAGATAACAATGATTGTAACTTTGTGATAGTGTCTCAATTGTTTGTTTAGAACCGTACCATATGCACTTTCATGTACTTTATACTACATGAACCTTGCCGTCAATATTGCTATTGCAACCAGTATAATGTATATTGGTTTGTTGTGTGCCTGCATTCGTGTTTCATTGTTGGTCAACATCAGCTGCGAACTGGTTGAAGCTTATACCCATGCAGATTCTATACCATGCTTCCATTCTCTTTGCTACTCACTTCTCAGTTACATATTTTGGTCTAGACTAGCTTCAATATTGATGAGAGCTCACTAAACAAGTTTTATAAATGCCATAGGAAAATTTGTGTGATCCTGGGCAACAAAATATATAGCTAGAGGTAACATTTTGCCATCTAAGTATACAAATGTCCAAAACAGGTGCCCTCAGTTCAGTCTGTGCCATAGCAGTGCGATTATAACAGGTTTAAAAGTGTAAAGTATCATCAAAACATGGAACAATTTGTTTAGAATGCTTTCTCTTTTTAGAAGAGGTCGTATTGCAGTGTCACAGCTGTCCATCAATCGTCTGGATTCATGTTATTTCTCAAATGAAGCAGTTACTTCCATTTTACGAAGAATTGATTTTCCTGATTACATGGTATTGTATAATTGTATTGTACTGTATTGTATAATGATGTTGACTTTATTCCACAATGAGAGGAAACAAGAAACTTTTTGTTGAAAATTAGTCATGGTGCCAAGCTTCTAATTTTAGGTTTCTTATATAATTTTTTATATGGTAAAAATTAACTTCCAGTGAGTAAAACCAGTCAGTGTTTAATGACTATCATATTAATTTATTCAACTACTCTGCTAAAGATCAAAGTTTTTCATTGGACACTCTGGTTTCCTTGTCCAGAGGAACGTAAAAGACTGAGTTAGGATTAGTAATGGACTAGAAAACTGGTAACACACTCAAGTAAAAACTACAAGAGGAGAAGTTCTTGTTTGTCACTTAGCACACACTCAGAGGCTTATTACTTCAAGGTGGATTACCGTTAACCCAGGATTAAAATCTAACCAGTTTTTCTTAGTTTCTTTACTTCATTACTTCTCTTTGTTTCAAAACTTTGCAAGTTAAGATTTCTATTGATCCAGTCAAGAATCATAGAAAAATATTTGTAAATGATAGAACAAGCAGTTGAAAACTTTGCATCAAAAATTGGGTTTACCCTGGATTAAGCTAACTAGCTTTGAACTACAACCCCCAGAACTACAGTGTGTTTCAAAAAAGACGAAACAGAGATTTATGCATTCAATTTCAAATTAGTTTGATGCATTTCAAAATTCAGGTAAGTTGCATCTCCCATGAGTAAAAAACAAAGGAAAGAAATTTAAAAAATTAAAACACAGTTTGATGAATTTCAGCTAGTAAAAATTGGTTATATTTTACATTTTACTATGTAATTTGTAACTGTTTAAAATGCGTCAAACTAATTAAAAATTCATGCATGAATTAGGTTGCATTATTTTGAGACACTCTGTACAGTGAATGTTACAAATGATGCATCAACTTTGATCGATTTGATAACAACCAACATTGCAATGACTGCATCAGTGATCATGACATGGTTGGGTGCATTAGAAAGAATGACAGTGTGAAATTCATGCCAAAATTATCACATGTCACAATTGCTCATCATATAATCTAATACATATGAATTGGGAATTTACTAAGATCAATTGGCAACCTTGGTATCGTGCTATGATGTAAACGTAGCGGTAGCTTACTTTAATGAGATGGTAAAATCGATATTTGACTGGCATGCACTACACATGGTAAAGAATGTCAGGGGAAAACCCAGTCGAGGAATAAATCCAGACCTTAGGGTTGAAGATTGGGTCATTTGCAAATGTTTATGCGATGCATGTAGTAGTAAGTTAGCAACAGCTAAGATTTCATTTCAATGAACTATTTTGGACGAAAACTTGCTAAATCCCAGGAAATTTCAGCAAGCGGTTAAGAAAATTATACCCTTGAGGCAACCTAATCTTCTCCTTCTTTCCTTCTGCATGATGTCTGCTCCTTACAAAACACCCAAGTACTTGTATCCATTTTTATCTACCTCCCCCATAACCAGACCATCCGGCAATATAATTTCATCACAACGAACTTTTACCCCATGTTGCAATACCAACACAGTGCATTCCCCCCCCCCCCCAACTCCATTCCAATATCCCTAGAAAACACATACACAACCTCAATTAAACTCTCCAGTTCCTCCTCTGACTAACCATACTGCTTCAAATCATCAATATACAGCAAATGGTTGACTATCCTCTGCTCTTTTCCAAACCTATATCCAATGTTCTCTCTTTTTAACTACATTGTGAGCTGACTCATAGCCAGAACAAACAACAAAGTAGACTAAGAATTTCCCTGGAATATGCCACGTTTGATTTCTACCTCACCCAACACTTTCGTACTTGATGTTAATACCATCTTCCAATTCTCCGTACTACCATACAACAAAGCCTTCACATTGTCAGCCACCTGTGCTATCTCCAACATCTTTACAATCCATGAATGTGGAACTATGCTGTTAGCTTTCCTATAATCAATCCAGCCCATTGCCGAGCATCTTTTATTCACGCTAACCTCCCTCAACACTGCCTTGTCAATCATTAGCTGATCTTTAGTCTCTTGTGATCTCTTCCTGCATCCCTTTCACTCGTCTTGTAACAACCTGTTGCCTGCAACTGTTTATACATTTTTTCTGCCAATATCCCAGTGATTAACTTCCACATCTATATCAAACATGCAATCGGTCTGTAGATGCTAGCCATTGTTCCTTTGGTACTGTCATTCGGTATCAACACCTTTCTCCCCTTCACCATCCACCAAGGTAATTGCCCACTATCCAAACAACCTTGCAAACTCTCTGTGATTACACCATGCACTGATCTGAACTTCTTAAACCAAAATCTCTTTCATCATCTGGTCCAGGAGCCTTCCAATTTACCATAGTAATAGTAATAGTAATAATAATAATATTAATAACAATAATTACTCCTTTTGCTAGTTATTAATGCAAAATATTCATTCATTTGTGCTGAGCATTGGTTCAATAAAATCACTATATATTTAACAATGCCATACTAAACTTCATTAGTGCGGGGTAATCATTGAATAATGCCTTTAGTATATACATTAACATTCAATAGCATAAAGTTGAAATCTGTAGCACCTTTAGACATTCTTGGACATGAACTGTAACAACAATTTCAAGAATCGACACACAGTAACGTTTATAGCCAATCTTTCATTTAACATGAACTTTCATTCGGACAATTTTTATATTCCCTTACATTCTTTACACCATTTAGGACAAACAATAGTGTGAATAAATAATTTGTTCATGGAACATAGACAAACAATAGCATGATACTAAACAACATCAACAAACTAAGAGGATTGAGTATACAATTGGATGAAGATTGTTCTTCTGCAAATTGTAAAGAAACAAAAGTGTACTGAAGCATATTCATTGTTCACTTTGCTCTCTATTTAGACATCAGGGCAGGTATTTCTGTTCTAGTGAAGAAGTTGTCCTTGGTGGCATGATATTAAATCTTGTGTTTCTACAGTTTTACAGTTTGTAAGCTTTCAAAATACCTTCTATGAGGACAAAATCCTCCTTGTCCTTAATATTGTGTCCTAAAATCAATACTGTTGTGTCCAAGTTTTTTATTGAATGCTATTTGTTTGTTGATGTTGTTTACCTGCCCTGCTGTCTAAATAGTGAGCAAATTGAAGGATGAATATGTTTCAGTACCTTTTTGATTCTTTACGTTTTGTGGAAAAAAATCTTCATCCAAGTTTATATTTAATGCCCTATGTTTGTTTATGTTGTTTAGTATGATGCTATTGTTTGTTTATGTTCCATAAACGAATTACTTATTCACAGTATTGTTCATACGAAATTGTCTTGATGAAAGTCCATGTTAAATGATAGATTGGCCATAAATACTATTGTTTGTGGTTTCGTGAAATTGATTTTACAGTTCATGTCCAGGATTGTCTGATGGTGCTATAGATTGCTCCTTCATGCTACTGAATGTTCATGCATATATTCAACGAGTGTTTTTGAATGTTAACTCGAAGCTAATGAAATTTAGTATGGCGATGTTGAATATATATTGATTTTATTTAACCTACGCTCGGCAAAAATGAAGGAATATTTTGCATTATTTACTACCAAAAGGTGTAGTATTGTATGTATTAAATAATTAAAAAATGAAGAGAGATTCTATGGTTCACCTCAGAGAATGATGTCTTAAGTTTCAATAAAGTTTGCTTTTTGCTGTAAAGTCAATGTGGCCTAGTAGGGCAAATGTTTAGTATTTTTCAATGACCACATGCATATAAAATGACAGCTAATAATACAAATTTTAAAGTAAAGCTGAAACAATGTGATTATTTACAAAACACCAAACAGATTTAGGACTTTGATTTCTTTTAACTGACAGTAAGTGATATATAACAAAGAAGCCACTTAATAACCTTGATAAGTTTGTTTAAATGTATATATAGATATTGCATATAACATGTCTGTAGAGCAACGAAAGTTTGTAAAGTGCTTGAGATTATATGCATGTATAGATTCTACTGCTACATAAATGACAAACTCTACCCATTATTATAACATTATTTAGCTTTACTTAGTGGTGAAAGTAACCGTACAGTTGATTATGCCATGGAAATATTTACTTATTCATAGACTGTGCAAACAATCAATTTCTAAAGAAATGAATAATGATAATGCTTTAAAACTTACATAAGATGAGTGAATTTTTGATCAAATTTTTGGTTGTAAACTATCATCTACTCCAATACATATTTTAAGAAGGCATTAACGATGGTGAATGGCTGTGTAAATAGACCTGAAAAATTGGTTAAACACCATAATACGATTAGCAATCTTATAAAATCTTACAAAAGAGTACCATGGCTTTCAGTTGACTGTTCTTCTAACTGTAGCTTCTGCAGTGAAGTCAAGAATGATGATATCATCTTGTCGGAGAGATAAGTGGCATTTTGAAGTGCACCTTACAATAATGTTCATAAAAAATATGCAGTGCTGTGCAAAAGTCTTAGGCAAGTAAAGTAAGCCAGATTCTGAAATTCTATTTTCAATGGGCAATTCCAGGTGTCAGCCAAATTTTGATTTAGACAAGAAGAATGAAATCCATCATCACAGCTTAACAGAGTGTTCTAAAATAGGTAAAATATCAAAGTTTGTTTACAAAATGTGGAATGTGAAGCCCTGTGAATTTTGCTCTCCATGTTTTCTTTTGTGTTGCATGTGCTAGTGTTTACCACTTTCGACTTAAAAGTGATTATATTGTTCGTGCAAATGAATTGCATAACTATTTACAATTCTTTTCTAAAGTACACAGCACATCTATGCATATATATTACCCTAGACTGTCTATTATTACAACAATCACTACTTTCCTAATCTCTTTATCCTGACCCAACCTGTCAACTTTTCTTGTAGGAGAAAACCAGACTACTGGTGACTGTGCGACTGAAACCCCTTAAATTTGTATTTTCGCACCCAAATGTTTGCTGTCAGCTAAGAACAATGTTCTTATCTAGCATATTTCCAGCTTCTCTTCTTGCAAATCTTGGTGTTTTTGGTCACCCACTTATTTCTTTATTTGCAGTTATCCCATTCAAAAAAAAATTTGTAGGCAATACAACTTTAGAAATTCAAGCTTATGGTGTTTTTTGTTCTTGTGTTATCATCAGCATGTGATTGTAGTCCATCTTCTTGCCATTTTCACTTACAACAGTATCTTTTCAAGAAAAAAATAATTGTGCTTAAGTGGTGTTTGATAATGATTAGTACGTTCAATAATGTCTTTACAACAGTGGAAAAGTAATATTTAAATAATGGGGCTGCATCTTTGTGCAAAAGTTATGCTTTTGCTAAATTATAAAATATAGCTTTATCCAACATGCTTGCAATAAAAATTGTTGGGGTGAAATTTTAGTCTAAAGTTATTTATTAAGCGCCACTCCCGGTTAACCGCCGTGATGAGAATCAGAAAAATTTAATAAGCGCAGCAGCGCTAAATGAGCACTTACGGTAGCTTCCATTGTGCTCTCTTCAACACTATCTTGATTGGATTCATTACACGTATTTACAGTGCTATGTGGAAGTTCCTACAGAGCAGTCTGCTAAAATTCTTACTGTTTTTAGCATTTTTCTAATATTGTCAATCCATTAGTGTTTAGACAGGAGTATTTCTGGAGCTGTCATTTGCAATAGATTTCTCAAGTCTTGATGTCAGGTTTCCATGGTGGCAAATTTTTCTGTGCTAAACAAATTTCCCGCTCTTTCAAAATGGCACTTTTGTCGATTAGTGCACTAACAAATTTCTTTTCTGGAGAACAAAAATCTGTTTCAAGGGGCGAAAATCATTATCAATCGAATCGCGTCAAATCTTTCTATTATGAACCAGGAATAATAAGAGGTCAGGAGAAAATGCACCAACAAAGTGACAGTAAATTATTCATTTTGTCATGGTCAAGTTAATTGAAAGTAGAACTTGGGGGCTGGTATTTATAGTTTTAATTTAATCTTGACAAGACATGATTTGACTGTCATGAGGATCAGTGTGCGAAGTCTTTCAATTTAATTTTTAGCTACATCTGGATGAAAATAGGAACATCAAGTCATTAGACTGCTAGTGTCCTAGGGGAGAATTTAAATGCAGCCATGCAGTAGCTCTTTATATTTATGGCATTCACAACCTCAGTTGAACTGATGTTAAAGGCCAATGAAAAAAAGCAAAACTAATGAAAGCACTCAATCTGTAACAGAAATGTTTCCTCAAACAAAGCCTGGCTATTTTGCTCTGACAAGTGAACCGACATCCAAGGATGGGACATCCATAGGGAATTTCTGTGTTCTCAACTTAAAGACTATGGCAGATTCACTGGCCTTTGCTGGATAATGAGCCCTGAAGCTCGAAGTAATCTATCTGAAGGTATCTTACCAGTCCCAACAATAGAAGATGTTGTTTGTTCTGAGGAATTCTTATCAAAAACAGACATTAAAGAACAACAGAAATATGTTAAAGAGAAAACTAAAGTAAGTTATGAACTCATCGAAAAGGTGAATACTTTGACAGTTGGGAGAGATATAATCCATTGTGGTTTCTAGTAAGAAAAGGCAGGCTTACTGCCACTAATTTTGGCTGAATTTTAATGCAAAACGAGTCACCCTTAGTCTCATCAAAAGGCTGCTTTTTGAGTATGACATTTCAAGAGGGAAAGCTGTTCTGTGGGGAACTACCAATGAATCTGAAGGACTAAAGGCCTTTCAGCAGTAACTGGTCTTTTTGTTCAGGAATCTGGTATCTGGCTTGATGGCAGTGGTGTTCTTTGGGCATCACTTGATGGTTTAATTGGCAAAAGCAATGTTTTAGAAATAAAATGTCCCTTCTCTGCCAAATATAAACGATTAGTGAAGCTGTTGCTGATATGAAGAATTTTTTTTTGGGTAATAGCACCTGATGGTTAATTTGAATTGAAAACACACATAGCTATTGGCATCATGTTCAAGGGCAGATGGCCTTCACCAAAAGAGAGTCCTGCTATTTTTTTGTGTGGAGAACCAAGGAGACTCTAACTGTACATACTTGAAAAATTAAAAGAGTTTTACTTTTCTGACATTTTCCCAAGAATCACAGAAGGCAAACTGTAGTCTATAAGCATAGGAGCTTGGGGCATCTACAACATACCCTACTTAATTTTACTGTCACTATATGTTGCATATTCATAAATGAACATTTTGCCATTCAGTTTATACATTATGGTATGTATAACTGAATGGCAATAGTCTTTCAGTAAACAATAATGATTAGGAATTGTTCATCATTTATATAGCAAGGAGGGGGGGAGGTCAGCAGCTATTTATTTTATTCAAAGTTAGCATCCTGGCTTGTTTCTTTTATGAGAGGAAACTGCAAGTTTGCTAATGCTGCACACAACTGGAAAATTGTATTGGAATAGCATCTCAAACGTGGTGGTACGAACGTGACGATTTTGAAGTCTGTAAGTCTGGCATTTGCCCATTCAACATGAATGCTGTGCTTTGCCATAGCCTTTGAAGCTATCGCCTCACTCTCAGTGAACTTTCCATTACATAATAATGGGGGGATATTAACTGAAACTCCATTAGGAACAATGTCCTGAATGAGAAATCCCTTTTCTGCCAAAACCATGTCACCAGTTTAAAGATGGTTTAGAAATCCAGATTTCTCAACCATAGCTTTTCGGATATCGAGCCAGGGAAGAGTGGGCTTGCAAATGTGATAACAGCATTTGTAGCAATGCCAATCAAGGCATTAAAGGAATTCACTCCATTACAACTCAAGTATGTAGCACTTTGTTGACTTATCAATTTTGGAGTTGCGATTTCAATGTCGGTGCAATCTATAACAATGCTGCATGAGTTGAACTATGAAAAAAAGGTTGGGGCACACGCACTGTTTTTAGGTCTTGATGGGATAGATGTCATCAAATCCTTGAACAAAATTCCATGTAAAACCAGTGAAATGTATATAATCTGGAACGCTAACTACGCCGCCATTTTTGAAGCCAAGATGGCGGAAATTGAAGCCTG
>JAOBYK010600889.1:0-30291 GCA_025434845.1 Phenganax subtilis | reverse complement strand
CTGCATGGCAGGACTGTCTGAAGCATGCTCACATGTTGGAGCTCTCTTGTATGCTATTGAAGCTGGTGTAAGGATGAGAGATTCTAAAACATGCACAGGTGAAAAGAGTAAATGGTTGATGCCGTTTGCTGTCCTATATAAAGGACATACCTTATCTACCCACTTATAAAATGGATTTTACGTCTGCGAAAAGAAAGCATACCAGTCTGGAAAAGAATGTGTTACCAAAGGCCTCTCGGTCTGAGATTGTTGATATCCAAAAAAAGGTAGCTTTGCCTTCTGCAGAGGAAAAGGCTGGTTTTTTCGCAGCATTTCATCTTCAAACTTCATTGCTCTTTTCTTGAAGTTCATTTAAACTAAACATTTCATAGTCAGGGTTGTAAACCATTTCTTTCAGTGACTTAGGAAGACTTGGATATGTTTTTGGCATGAACTGTACATTATATAGAGTTATTAAAGATAAAATAACTGGTTTTGATCACGAACCGTTGTTCAGAGTATATTTAGCTGTGTCACGACAGATAAGTTGAACTATTAGTTATAAAGTATACTGCTATATATTTTGTGCATGTGTTAATATATATTCTATATCTTAAATAAAATTATATAAAAAACTCCTTGACTAAAGTGTTCTTGTTACCGTGCACGTAACAAACCATGGTTCAAACAAAATTGAGCACTGACCACATAATTCACGCTTAACTGGATTGATATTTTGCTGATCAATCTAAGCTTTGGCAATTTTATGTACATCACTTGACCGGTTTGATGCACACTGAATCAGTCACTGAATGTAATTGTACAACATTTCAGTAAATATACAACCGTTCAAATGCACTAACTTTGGTTGGAACATTTGTAGTGTAATCTGAAGCCCCTATGTTTTTTGTTTATAAAGAACAGTGGCATAGATAGCTGTCCCACCATCCTGCCTGGCGGGACAAAAACTTTTCAGAAAAATAAGAAAATGTTTTATGTCTTTGCCTTTCTCTCATGATTTTGTTATATCCTATCGCTGCAGATATTTTCATTTTTTAGTGTTGCATTGAACCGAGCTCCGTTTACAGGCAGAACTAACAATCTAAATACGTGTTTGGGATAATTTGGCTATGACGATGTCATAGCCGTATTATTTAAAATCTGGTAATTCAATTAGGAATATCACATGATGAAATAGTTAATAATTAAAAGTCACAATGTTGTGTCGAATACTATTTACTGCCAGTAAAGGTGGCAGGACTAAACACCAAACGGATTACAAAATTACGCATGGACGAAGTGCAAGAGGCAGGCCTGTGAGAGGAGGTGGGTTTGAATTCAGAATTGGTGTTCGCTCAACCTGAGAAAAATTGATAAGTGAGTCTTGAGATTTTGCCATTCTTTAAGTAGCTAGATTTTGGCCTTGACTTTGGTCCTTTAAAGTAGATGAACCGACCAGAATTTCCTTCTCAGCCAAGGCATGCCTATTCCATTTCCTACTTCCACTTAACTCTACCTCCCAGGCTTAACATAAAAAACCATATCTCCGTGGGAAATATTTTTATTTAAACTAAACCTAAAATCACACTGGTGCTTATTCTGAACCAATAAATGTTAATACTCATCATTTTTCATTCCTTTTATTCAAAAATCTTTTAAATGTTATGCAATTTTGCAGTCTACTCAATGCTGCCTAGCACCTGAATCCTAAATTACCTAATATCCACGCAATTATTTGTTCATCATGCGATTCGCGTGATCGATGTCCCAAGTTACGCCGATTCTCATATGGCAGAACATTCATTACTTTGTTATACATGAAGTTCTTGTTTTTGGTTAGATAATTGACTCAGCGCACACCCAGAACAGCCGTTCTCAATAGCAAAGTCCAGCTGTTTCATAAAGGCGGAGGTTCCTAATATTTAACCGTTCTCACAAAGCTTCTGTGCAAGTACACAGACTTTGAGTTTGACCTTACTAGTGTACTAAGAGTTCATACCGTACTTGTGATTTCACTAATGTATATACAATCACTTCAATGAGAGTGGCGAATCCTGTTGCTGTTGAAGTTAATGAAGCCGATATAGTAAATGCTCGACAAAGCCTTTATCTGCTGGACCAACTGGTGAACAAAATGTTATTAGACGAAAGGCCAACTTCGAACTTGACGATTAGGAATAAAGGAAGATGAGTGGTATTGCATTACAAAGGCAAAATACACATCTACAAAACTTTGTCAAGTGATATCGTTGCGCTCTCAAACTCGCTGGAAATGCTGTTTCTGAGGTTCTAGATTTCAAAATTTTCCCAGGAAAGAATGCCCCTGAACTTCCCTACAACACTTGCGCTAAAATGCGAGAGTCACACCTTCAATGCGACATTCAGCGGGACCATTATTTTAACCTAGCCACGCCACTGATAAAGAATGCTTTTATTGACTATGTTTCTAGGGTGAAACTGACGAGAAAATAATGCAAACTTGTTTTTGGTTTACTATGGCACTCTTTATAAAAGTATTCCAGCACTCCACTTGTATATGCCCAAATGTACTAAAGACCGTGCCACCGAGCCAAGCTAGAATGAAGACACTAATACAAGACAAACTAGCGAAGGCTAATTTTTTTTTACCTTCAATAACACTAACTTCTGTGTTAGCTAATATATTTTTTTGTGCAAACACCACGTTAATGTACTTATCCAAAGCTTTCGGTCTGTAAGCCCGGACCGTCATCAGTCCAAAGCCGTGATGCTGCTCCCGGCTTACAGACCGAAAGCTTTGCATAAATAAATTTAGGTGATGTATCCAAAGAACCTTGTATCAGCTATTTAATCATCAGGCAAACATTCAAAGAACTTATAAGCCCTCTTTTATCTTTGAGACGTGGTCAGAGCTTTTGCATAGGTGACTTCTTAAAGCATCATGTCAAGTGCCTGCGAAAATGTGGATGTTGAGAAATTCTTATAATACATATGCATCTATGTAAGCAATTGACAAAAATATATCAGCACTTAAAAAGACAGAAATAAGTACCAAAGTACAAAATTAGTGATTACGCCCAATGAAAAAGATGTTCAATGAACAAATATTGCTGCATACAAAAAATGAATCCATTTCGTTTGAACCAAGCATTAGATTTCTGGTCAAATTTTAGGGTGGTACTATATGCTTGAAACCATATCCAAAATGAAGCTGCATAATGCGCTTTTTTGTTGTGTTGCGTTTCTACTGATCATGCTAACTACACTGTAGTCTCAAATACCTGCAAGTACCCACATTTTCCACAGCAATGGACATGTCTTTTAGCCTTCTGGTGATGTCACATATGCATGGTTGCTGAGCTGTTTTTTCTTTGGTTAGCTAGTGGTGCCATTTTTTTCCATGGTTTTGATGTATGATTTTAAACTTTTTATTTCCACTTCCATTTCTCTGATTTTTATTTGTAGTGCATTTTCCGATGCGCTACACTTTTCCCAGCTTATTTCCGGTAACTTTGGTCCTTCTGAAATTTAAAAATGAGGGAAAAGAGTTTTAAGCAGAATCGCAATCAATTATTGTAGGATAAAACAAAATGGAATGCCATTAAAAAAGCAACCCGATGCAACACAATGCACTATGCCATGCATTTAACATCAGGCAAAGCAAATTTAAACAAATATGAAGTAATGGATTGCAAAGCAATGCAATGCAGTAGAACACTGTGTAGCATAGAAAGAAACACAATGCACTGCAAAAATGCCTAGCCAGACACTAGCAATTTCAAATCATTTTCCATTGCAAAAAACCTGCAAAAATACCTCATGACAGTAGTAGACTGAAAATGTTTTCAAATTCCAGCAGTGTTCTTTACTTATATGCCACTGATTAATTATACATTTTTTCTGCCTCTTTTCACAATTTATAAGTTAGTTTTGATCTTTCCTTCAAAAATCGACATGGCTATGTTTTCGTCATCCACTCTAGCTAGTCTTAATATGTCAGCAACTAACACAGAATCGTTTATGAAGTACCACTTAATACTTGAAGCATTTCTTATTGATGATATGAGACCTTAAATTAATGTAATTTCTCAGATCACAAAGAAACAATAGAACAATGCATCGTGACCATAAATAGATTTTAATTGTACGTGTCTTTAATTTCAAACAGATGCTGCAAACGTCAAGCATTTTCAAAGAAGCATAAAACAAATAACATGCTGGTCAAACCAAACACTAAAATATGCAAAAAAAACGGTGCATTTACAGTACAAATGTGCATGTACAAAAGAAACGGCAAGCATGTTCGAAGCGCATTATGAAACGGTAAACCACAAAACTGTGTAGTTCGCAGAAACGGTACAATATTCTTAAACACACTGATTGACAACGATAAAGGTAAATCAGTCTTACTGTAAATGTAAACAAAAAGTGCACAAAATCACCTTAATATTTTAATGGAACGCTAATCGATGACATGCTTTGTTTACTTTGATTATTCAGTTTAGCTGAAAACTGGTATGACTGGTCTCAGGCATGCAAAGGAGGCTGGAGGCCATTAGAACGCTAAAGAATCCGCTGATCAAAATAGAGTGAAAGCAATGGCTCAGAAATACTCCTACAGAGTATCCGTGAGTCGAAAGCGTGGAACAGCTAAAATCACGTGGTCAATGTCTTGCCATTTTATGTGTGGCATTTTCAACTTGGTGAATGTCATCCATAAGTAAGTGATTTTCCCAAAGTTTGGTAGGAATAAGCATTTGATGATCACATGTTTATCAACTACACACAATTTATAAGGTGTCTGAAGTATCATTAGGTATTTTTTCTAACGGTGAAGATGGGGTAAAACATTTATCACTTATTTACTGGGCGCAAAAGAAACAGTGTGTTTTGTGGCCCAAAGACTGCCATTGCATGAGGCAAAGCCGAGGGCAACAATGGCGATTGAGGGGCCACAAAGCACACTGCTTTCCTAAGGGCCCAGTAAATAAGTGTTTTATTATATACCAATAGTCAAAGAAACAAAGTGAAGAACAGGTGAACATAAAAACACGAAGTATTTTTTGTTAATACGTTAATTAAGTTAAACACTGCAGTTAAAAATCACGTGCTTTTACGGTCGTCCAAAGGTCGTGTATTCACGTGATAGTGCATGTGATTTTGCTCGTTATTTTCTGGTCCATAACGTATTATTTCCACCTTGCGCTTGTTGCAAGGTAAACAGCATAACTTGGTTTTTCTCACATGGTATGCTTTCGACCAATAAAACACTAGAAAAGGGGACTTTGACTGTTGGTATATAATTATAATATTTAAAATATTTAGAGAGCAAATTGTTGGACTTCAACAAAACAACATTGCCGTAATTTTCGTTCTGAAGTTTGTTTGTTTTATAGTCTCATCTATAAAATTTTTGCACCGTTTTGGTTGATAACTATAGTTTGCGTGCTTAATCAGTCATTACAGCTTTGTAGTTATTAAAATTTTTGTGCACAACACATGGCAGAATATAGAATATTCACAATGATAAAGTCATCTTAAGTTTGACGCTGAGCGTTGAACTTCTACCCTCCAACAGAAGTGTTTGGTTCACGATAGATCAAATAAATTTGATGGTGTCTATATTATTAGTCAATATTCCTTCTTTAAATATGATGTCTACTTACTATTTTCCTACAGCACTGTGGGGGACATTGGCAGACAGCAAGTCTTTGAATTGTTCATTCACCCAATTCACCGATAACCAACTCTGTCAATGCTCTGTTTTGGCATTCCACAATCTTTGCAGTCATCATCTCAACATTACAAGATCTTTCAACAAACCAACGTCCCCTCCCTTCCATTCATGAAAAGTGCTGAAACCAGTTAGAGAAACCAAGATTGCTTGACGTGGTAGATTTCTGAATTTGGAGACAAGCCTTTTGAGCTCTGTGATGAAGAAACAATCTGAATTTCTCCAGTCTGCAAATGGTACTTGAATTTTCTCATCATAACTGTGACTTAGCACTTCTGCTCTGTACCACAGCTTCTTAAACACAGCACAACACGCTGTACCAATCTCAGCATCGCCAAGAACACTAGCTGATGAAGAGTAATAAAACTTTCGCATTTTCTCATGCATATCATTTAACGAGTCTTTGCCTCTACTGTCTTGAAGCCAAATATGGTTAGATGAATCAATTGAGAAAAAGAATGTAAAGAGGCACCCGCCTGGAATACTGCCACCGATTTGGAATCGTCACCTTTTAAAGCCATTGCGCGCTTCAGTTGATCTCGGAACATGTCCAGCTAGGAAGAATTCAGCTAAGAATAGTGCTGTTGACTTCAGCTCTTTAAAGGAGGCCACCAAAGTGCTCTTATTTCTTTTAAGATATCTCTAACTTAACATTTCTCCAAGCACAACCCATCCATGCCAGTCACTTTTGCGTCTGCCCACACTCAAGAGGCTTGTCAAATACACCTGGAAACGACAACTGAATGGCGTTCGTTGGTAAAAGTGCAAGTTCTTCCGTCTGGATATACATCCTGGAAGTTGGTATCTTCTAGCAGTTGCCATATTAAAAAATTGGAGCCACAATACTGGGAATAAAACACTGATTTGCTTCTGCTCGATACCATGAGATATCTTCGGTAAAGTGAGCACTAACTGTCCGTCCAACCTCCAAGAATGCTACTGACAATTCATGTTTCTCTCGTGTAATGTATAACAGATTAAGGTTGGTACTGACTTTTATCGAAATGGTCATCAGCTTGGAACTGACGAAATTTCTTTCATCTGTAAGGTTTGTCAAGCTGAGGTGAACGTAAGACGAAACATACTTGATCATAATCAAGAATATCATGAGTGGCCCTATCTAACACACCTTAAAATATTTCATGTAGGCGATTATGGTACTGAGATAGTTCTAGTGGGAAAATGTATCTGTGAAACGAAGTATATAATCTGTACCAGTCGTATGAAACTTTTTGACTCGTACTCAAAAGAAAACAAAAAAAAAAGCACAATTGAAACCAACCTAAACGTGTTTCAAAACAACAAAAGCAAAATCAAAGCTGCGAACTCGATCAACAAAACAAGCTTAAACAAATTCAAAACCAGCTTAAACGATTTCCTAACAGGCTTGAGCAAATAAAAAAAAACTTTTCATTACACGTTCTACTACAAGAATCTGACCACGGCGTGGAGATCTCTAGCAGCCCCCAACTCGGGTTATTGAAATGGCATAATTTTTCTACTAGGAGAGATCAACAATGAAACAAAAATAATGTTGTTGAATCATTCATTCGACAACAATATAGTACTACCAAACTTTTGTTTAAAATATGCGGTAAATATTCTATTAATCGATGACACCAAAACGACTTATGAACCTCCAAGAAGTAGACAACCAAAACCCAAGAAACCTTTCTAGTGGTATTCAAGTGGTTCCTTTAAAAATTAGCTTTTTAATTAAAGATAAACACGCACAAACCTACAATATAAAGATGATATGGATTGTTTTTCAAAAGATGAACAACATAGAGGTGAGCAACAAATCTTACATAAACATATTGGTGAACACCGCAACTTGAGTAAACTCAAGGGTTTCTTAAAACTCTTTAAAATTTACTTGGTTAGATTTTAAGTAAGTTTGCCATAGTTTTAAGGTGTACTTGAGTTTACTGCAAGTTTACTATAAATAAATGAGCAAGAAAGATGCAAGTACACCTAGAGGACAAACAAAATGATCCAAGAAGAGTCGAGGCTGGTAAACGACTTGCAGCCATATCCAGACAAGCAAAAGAAGAAAAAAGAAAGCGACTAGAAGAATTAGATAAGAAACTCAACAATGCATCGTGGACGTGGTGTATTATCTTAAAATAGGACTTGGTGTGGTCGTCGTTGGTGTTTGATGGTTCTTAGTTGTTCCCTACTTTGAGAAAAAGGCACCCGTTGAGCAAACAGTTGAAGAGTCGACAAAAGAATCAAAAACTTGGGAATCAAATCTAGACTCACTCGAATAGTTTTTCCAAAAGAGTAACTTAACAAATAAAAAAATTGTACACTGACCGCCATCATGTTAACGAGAACAAGAATAGTCAAATCATTCATGGTTTATCTTCGTAGAAATTAATAGAAAAATTTTGTTTTAAATAAATGAGCAACCTACCAAAAAAAATACGTTGAAGTAGTCTATGACTCGGGAATGATTATCTTATCAGCCATTGGAGTGTCGTTTGTAACTCAAAAACTTTTTGGTGAGTCTTTGGGTACACCAAAAACCTTCAAGGGAGCCCTGAAGTTGACAAGCACCATCATGATCGGTTCGGTGTTGGTTAAATTCTTAAAATTAAGGAGTAAAGAAATAGAAGAAGCAAAGGAAAAGTCTTAAGTGGTAATAGTAAGAAATGGATTTCAAAAAACCTATATGTCTTAGTCATGGTGTTGTTGAAAAGATGATCTTTGAAGCATTAGTTCTATTTGATATATGAATGCGTAAGGTGGAAAATCAAGAAATGCTAAAACATCACACGACGATGCTCATCATGTTTACAATAATATTGTCTATATTTTCTTCCTCATTCTTGTGATATTTAAACCCCCTGTAGCTTTCGGGTTTGTAGTGTTTTTGCTAGGAACGTTTTTTCCTAAAATATTTTTTTGTATGTACATCTTATGCATTACATCATATTTACTTATAAATAAATGGCATCGATGTTAGCAGGAGGACTCTTGAACGCGTTTGCGTTTGCAGGGGCTGGATCTCTATTCAGCAAGTTAAACAAGTCCGGATATGAAGCAGAAATGAATCAACACAACTTAGCAATGAAAGAGCTTGGAAGAAAAAAAGAAAAATGGTATGAAAAAGAAACGAATCAAAAGACGAGAATTCCAACTTATTGTCAACAACTTTTGGACGCAAATAAGGATATGAGTGTAACCAACAAAAATCTAAAATTTGCGCACAACCGACTTAAAATTTGGGTCATTTTCTCATCCGGAACCGGTGTTGGAAGATTTTTATAAACCTTAAACGGAGATGCAAAAGTACGTTTACGCTACAAAAGGAGCCATGGGTGTTGCTGGTGGATTGATTTTAGGTGGAGCAAGTAGATACTTTTTTTAAAAAAAAGTTTTATAAAAGAAGATGAAAAACACTTTTAAAAGTCTCTATGAGCTAGCTAAGAAAAAAGGAATCAAAGGAGCAAAGAAGATGAACAAACAACAGTTGTATGAAGCGATAGGAATTACCGGACCAGAGCCCGACTAAAGCATAAGAAAAAAGTTGCACGTGTTTGAAATGCATTGTAAAGAACAGATGAAGACTCCGGGACCCGTCATTGTGGTTCATGTAGATTCCACGTGGAAGGACAAGTTTCCCAGCATTAGAAAGGCGGTAAAGCCTCTACAAGTCAATCCTGGAAGTCTTAAACAAACGTACAATCGCAAAAGGTTGTTAAAAGTTCGAGGTGATTTGTACGAGATTGTGATTGAGTAGCCAAAGCAAAAGATCCACGTCAAATAAAATGTTTATCTTTTTCATCGAGATAAACATTTTTACTTGCTGGTTTTGAAATGACCATAAGACGTCGCATGAATCCCATCCTGCAAAATGATTTGCTTATCATCATTGGAACTTAGAGCAACTTTATTAATTGTTTCCAAGTAAAGCACGTGATCGTGCGATCTTATAATGTTCATCGTTTGTATTAGTTCTTTGTTTGTCAGTAGACAATATTTATAATCTTCAAGGAATAGCATCATGAAGTTCGTGTAGTTCTCTTGGGTATTCGAGGTCCACTTCTAAAATGCAACCTTTTCCTTTAGGCAAGTTTGTCCAAGTTTTTAATTCTTTATTTGCCATCCACCTAAATCCAACGGATCACACATGACCCAACTGTACAAATTGTTTGTGTCGAAGTAAACGATGTAATACATGTCTTTTGTTGGATCGTAACACTTCATATATTTGTTGTTTGCTTTAGCAGAACACTTCGTGATCATCGATGTTCCTCCTCTTACACCTTTTTCGATCATCAAATGCATATCAACGTTGGTTAGTTGTTCTAGTTTTACTTTTGTCAACTTGAGAAGTGCATCTCACTTCAGCCCAGCAAGGTGTAGTACCAAGCAGGATCCAAGTTGTATATTTTTTCACAAACATTTCTAAATTGCTCGAAAACGTCGGCTAATAATAAAACGTCCGTTTTTAAGTTAAATTCTTGATACTCGTTCAAGGTTTTTATGTAAAAATATCTTTATATTTTCTGGGGTGAATGTAATGTTTGAACAAAATGTGGGACTTGTTTAGCTTTGAATAAAACTTTCTTTTTGATGGAAGTTTGGTGTCTTTGAGGCGCTCTAGCGAATCCATGTAGTCGTACGAAAATACACCTTTTCGTTTAAGTAGATTTAGTTGTGTTGGATTCTTAAAAATATGCTCTAAATTTGGAAAGCTTTGAAGATTTAAAGCCAAAGCTGTGAGAGTAAAACCCATAAACTTAAAAGAATCTATGAACCTCAACTCGCATTTAACCTGAATCGTTTGTCCGTGGTTTTGAAACTCATCCACTACTACTTTCTTCATAAAACTGATGTATTTTCCCTTGGTTTTCGTGATGCAATCCACATCGCCTTGCGTAGCACCAAGTAATTTGATAAACAAGTGAGCATTGTATCCTTCTATATTATGAAAAATGACTGGAATAAATTTGGTTTTTTAAATAAAAGATTACAACTGGAATGAGCTGCACCTCTGTATTTTCCCATAAAATGACAATGATCTTTTACTTTATCATCGTTTAAAGGATTTTTACAAATATAATGAGTTGCAGCTTTAAAATCATGCAGGTCTCGATTCATCATCGTAATTTGTTTTGGAAACTTAAACTTGTGGTAAATTTGTTTTCCTAAAGATTGGATGGTCTGCATAAATTTGTGTGCAATGTTTTCTTCACCTGAAAATGTTATTAAGTTTGGCTCATAAACAGAATCGTCAAAGCATTTTACGTAAATTCCTACACCCGTGGGCATGCGTTATTGATACCTCGTAGTGTTTTGTCCTCTTTTTTCCTCGATAGGTTTTGCCATGCACTCAAAGTCTGCATAGATTATAAACAGTACTCGAATCATGTGTTGATAGTTTTTAAAACTAACAAAGGTGTGCTTATTTGGCATGATCGTTCGCACTGGATCGTGGAGTCTACTACACGCTTGATGATTATTTAATTTGTCTTGCAACCAAAAGGTGTTTAAAATAATACTTGCAGACGTAAATTTTATTATTTTTTTTGTAAGTTGTTTCTTTATGAGTCTGCTCAAGTTGCTGATGATGCAATAGTGTTTTTCTTCTAGTAATAAAAGATTTGCAGTGTTGTTTGCATGTTTTTATCGGATAATCTCAATGGAAACACGATGCTGTTGTTGCAACCAAAAATGTTTATTGTTATAAGTGGATTTTGCTTCTTGAATTTTTTTATATCAGAAAAAGGAGTCAGAAACTTGACTCCAGTCCAATCGAAGCTGTTTGTTTTTTGTTTTAAAAAGTTTGTAATTCTATTTTGTCTCTTCTCGTTGCTGTTTCCAAACATTACTGTGGTCACAGACCATTTGAAACACTCTTTGTTGTTGTTGTCGGGGTTTATTACTGCTTTTTTCTTTGCAATCCATTCTGACGTCGGAATGCATCTCGAACCTCTTAAAGGATCGCATTTTGTTATTTTTAGTTCTGTTTTTTCGATGTTTGAGAGCTGCCAACCAGAGCCCTTGTGCTGAAACTTGGCTAGCAATTGTAATATTTTCTCAGTCATCTCATCATAAATGTGACTCAATTCCGCATCTTTAAGTACAATCATTTGTTTACTTCTAAAGTGGGAGGTGATTTCGTTAATAATTTCTTGCGTAGCTGGATCTAACTTTATCATTCTACAACTCACCATGAGTTGTGCTTCAATATCATCGTGCTCGCTTAACTTTGCTCTTTTAAAAAAGCAATAATGTTTGCATTACTGTGAAGTCCATCGGCTGAGTATTTTACTACTGCACCACTCAACGCTGATTTTTCAAATTTTAAGCTATTTTTTTTCTTCAAAACGATGCGATTTCATTCTTAGGTTGATATACTTTTTAATATTACCTTCACGCACGTATTGTCATAGATCGAAAACTTCTTTTTGTGCTCGTCTTAAATTGTCTATGGGTTCCTTGGGTTTTTTTATCTTTTTCGTTTTTTCATTTCTGCTTGCTTAAAATCATTTGCTTAATTTGATTGTTGAGCTCTTGTTTTTCTTTTCCAAGATGTTTTTGTAAGTCTCTTTTCATGTCGTAGTTTGTTTGCAGTATTTTGTTTGCTATCGGGACTACAGTTTGAAGCTTTTTTTTCTCTTCATTCATTTTATTATACAAAAAGTTCCATGGTAAATCAAATTCGATTTTGCAAGGTTCAACCGAGTGCACCTGACGAGTGTGCAACCGCAAACCTAAAATTTTAATTTTGCACATGTCGGGTCGAGTTTTTCTTCTAGCATTATATAAAATTTTGCGAGCGTTATTTGGAATTTTCTTGAGCATTATTTTCTCAAAAAATCATGTCCGCCTATTTGAATATTTAATGAGTGCGGCAGAAAACTCATATTTCTATCTACTATCATGGTATCTAGTAGACTAGTAGAGCAGTATCTAATCAAGGGACTCTCCGGATGTCTTGGACTCACAAGCTCATCCAGCGTAATTGTCGCAAGCCTTGTTCTCAGTTTGTTTTTGACTCTATTCTGAACGCTAAATACTCATTCAGCCTCTGCATTTGAAGGCATCATTGTCCACGTCAAGACCATAAGCTTGCATACTTCTAGAGAAGGGAATGGCAAACATTGTATTCACATTATATGGCAACTGGTATCGTTGATACACCGTTTTTAGGATTTACGCATTTAATACAATACTAGTGGAATAAACTTACATGGATAGACCATTTTGTTGTGTACGTTGCCACCACCAAAGAGCTTAGCAAATGATTCTTGCGGCTTGTAAAAACATCAAAGGCATACAAACAAAACATGTCATTACGTTTAATCCAAACAAGGCTAACCTGGAAGAAGAAATTTACGTTGATATTACAAAATTGAAACCTGATGCTTGTTTGGTTCCTGGCAGTTTAAACCTAAAATTTGACTTTAAAAACAAAAACGACAAGTCTTGGTTTTTGAACAATCTCGGGAAATTTTTTCTTGAAAGACTAATCATTTCTGTTGGAGGTGAAAACGTTTATGATAACAACAGTCAAAGTGAAGTTGAAGTATACAAAGACTTATGGTTCCCTGAACATGTTTGAGATGGACTCGGGGAATATGGAATAGCTAATGAGAATACAAGAAAGTTGATCTCTGGTTTGGATGATGGCCCAAAAACTGGTACAGCCCAAAAAGTACCAGACACTTTGATGCAAACTGTCAATGGAACAAAGCAACAAATCAGGCTTGATAAAATCATAGGAGATCATGGAGTGTATTCACTATATTCTATGGGACATAATTTTCAATTCAAGATTAGACTGCATAAGGCATTGTGTATCATGGTGGCTAATCTGGTGAAAGTGTTGAGGGATACACCTTGGAAAATATGGAGCTAGAATATGAAATAATTGAGAACGAAACTTTAGCTGGACAAGCATTGTCTGGATATGAAACCAGAAGATCATTAAGCTTTGAACATGCAAAATTAATGAAAACTGTGGAATTGGATAAATCTAGTACACACATTAATGAAACTGTGAATCTACCAAGAAAAAGCTTGTTGGCGATTGTCATGTTGTTTAGAAATTAATCAATCCGAGGTAGTGAAGAATACTTCTACTCAAATATAAATCTGTGAAAGTAACAATCAAAGGTGTGCCTAATTGTATTTATAGTCAAGGTATTAAAAAAAAGATCTATACCCCGAAGCAAAAAGATTCTTTGAAAACTATGATGCAGACATGGCTATTAGGAAACTCTTCAGATATAAATTTGCATTAGTAATTGACCTTCGAACTGTGAATGACAAGCACGTGGTCGGAAGCATTAAAATGTCATGAATACTCAAAATGGAGTCCTGCTTGAGATTAAAAACAAAGCTATGAGCGCTAAAGTGTTTTGTAAGATATTTGTTGTGAGTGATGGTCTGGTTAATTTCGAATACAAAGTTATCGACGATATGCAGTACTAAAGTAGTACTAATTAAATTGAGAAAATCCTAAACATTAAATAAATGAAACGAAACTTTAATCATATGTATATCTGATAGATTTGATCAAGAAACTTGCAATCAACTAATGAAAATTTATGTCTGGAACTAGTGTTGTATATTCACTGGCTTTGATTATTACTGGAGTTGGAATTTTGATTACAACTTTGTTGAGCCAAAATAAAATGGAAATCAATAAGGACAACTTAGATTTCAAGTACAAACAACAAGAAGGTTTGTAATAGCATCATCACGATTTTGAGAACTGCAAAATCAGATGAGATCAAATTACTTAGTGACTTAAAAGTTACTGATGACATCATCATCGAAACGTTAGGTTAACCAACTGTGTAATGATATGGAAACCTCAATGATATATCTAACTTGGAAAATTTGACATTTTTTTGCATGCTAAGAATGTCGCATTTTTCTTCTTTGGAATTTTCGCCTAGGTAGTTGTCAAAAATAGTGTTTGCACTCGATCTCGGAGGAATTTGATACTGTATTGTGTGTGGAAAGTTGCATATGAAGAAAATTTTTTCATGAATCCTGGTTGTTACACTGAAAATGGTATATTGAAAAGAAAGGAATTAAATGTTGTTGATGGAATTTATATTTCTGCAAAAAAAAATATGAAGGTGTGTTATGTGAGTTATAAAAATAAAAGTTTCATTATACCAGTAAAATGGATTTTTAAATTTTTTTATCCAAGACGAGAAGTTCTTTTTGAATGATGTGGCGTTTTGTGAAAATATTTTTATCGAAAATAATTTTGCAAAAATATGTCATCAACCTCTCGAAATTCCATTATGTTTGATTTTACCTACGATGTTTCATGTTGGAAATGGAGATTGTTTCTCTTCATGTTTTTCATTTCCTAATGGAAATGCATTCTTATATAATTGGAATGAATTTGTTAAAATTTATTCCAGTGGAAAAATATATAAGAAAAAACTATTTAAAACTTTTAATTCAGAAAACAATTGTTTGTATAGACATTGTCTTTTATGTAAGGAATGTTTTACAAAATTATGTATTTTGATTTTTAAATTATTTAAGTTGAATTATGAAAAAGAAAGGAAAAAGTGGTTTTTTATAATAAATTGTTTTATTATAATTTTCCCTTATTAAATGATTGTGAAACGTTTTTCTTTTCTGATTTTTACAGTATAAAGTGTGACTATGTAAATAAGATACTTAGTTTGTGATTAAATAATAAAGGAAGAAAGATGAGTGCTAAAACGCTTTTTTTTTAAGTTGATGGTCAAATTGACCGTTTTGAACGTTTGTTGATATTCGAATGGAAAAGAGATGATGCAAAAGAACAGTGGATAGATGAAAAACCGCATATATTTCAACAACCGTTTTCATATGGGAAATTTGCTCAAGTCAGAAAAGGTGGTGGAACAAAAAAAATTTATGGAATTATTCAATTTAAAAATAGAAAAACCGAAGAAACGGGCAGAAAATTCTTTGCATTTAATTATGGTATATGGAAAATTATAATGAGAACATGTTGAACACCGATGATTTTACCTTTCTATTTTTTAAGACTTCTTTTAAATGCAAAGAATACTGTCGTTGAATTTGAAAAACAAGTTGGTAAATTCCATTGGGTGGAAATTCCAATTTGGAAAAACATATTGGGAAATATCAACATTGTTATGATCAATTTTTGCCAAAAAAATATTCTTTGTGGAGACCATACAAGAGATAAATACGAGAAATGCTTTTATAATGAATTAACATTGTATTTTGATCAACACTGTAAATTTTCGATAAGGATGAATCTGCAATAAAGTAAATTATAATGGACTAAACAATGCTTGACCAAATGCTTTTGCTATGGGAAGAATAAATTTCCCTCTTTGTCTTCACCCTGAAAATAAAGTAAATTGAAATAATTGTCCAAAATGTGCATTTACTATTGCATTTCCTTCTTTTTTTACCCCTTTGTCTTCGCCCTGAAAATTGACCTCGTAATTGACGCCTTCTTCTTTTTCTCATGGATGATATCTATTGTGTATGGGAATAATAATCTAAAAAATCTATTTGTGTATCCCTTATGACGTACTTTTACAATGCCCTCAAATTGTTTTTTTTTTCAACAATGATGATTCATTTATTAAATTTTTACGGACAGCAGTTTTAGCTAAATTACTTTCACATTTCTCTTTATATTTATATAATAAATTTTTTAAAAAATTAAAATTTTATAAAATATATTTTGATCATTTTATAATAAATTTTTCGTCCGATATTCATTTCCATAATTTGCAAATAATTCTTGAAGGGGTTTTATATTTCTGCTTGATTTCATTTTGCAATCGAAATCTATTCATCCTTTTGATAATTTTGCATTATAACGATTATTTGTGCCCCTTGCATCGTTTACAAGTAGTGCAGCAGCATCCGTTGTATAATTTGCATCCACGCATTGATTATTTTCACAAATTGCATACTATGCATTTTTTCTTCATATAATTGATCCAAGACTTTTTTAGTAATATTTCTACCCTTGTATTTTGATATGATTTTGTATTTTTTAAAGGGAAATGGCAATATATTTTTTTTAACTTCAAAACAAAGCTTACCCTATAACATAATAAAAATCAGTAAAATTTTGATCTTAAGACAATTGCATCCTCAGAAAATAGCGATTGTTTATACCCATGGTTGGGTCCTCGTCCGCCATCTTGGAAGAAATTCTCGTAAGCTAATTTATGCCAAGTTCGATATGTCTAATGTCACAACCTGGGTTGAAGGTTATAGCGCGAAATGCAAACATCTGCCAGGAATTAATTCACGATGTACTGTCCCGTTTATGGGTGCAATAGCGACAGCAAAAAAAACACTGAAACGAAATTACAGTTTTTCTCATTCCCAAAGCCAGTTAGCAAGGAAGAACAAAAACGATGCGACCTCTGGGTCGAATTTTGCAAGCGAAAAAGCTTCGTTCCGACCAAATGCACGTGTTTATGTTCACT
This sequence comes from Phenganax subtilis, assembly GCA_025434845.1. Lineage (NCBI taxonomy): Eukaryota > Metazoa > Cnidaria > Anthozoa > Malacalcyonacea > Clavulariidae > Phenganax > Phenganax subtilis. The sequence goes on along the minus strand of JAOBYK010600889.1, from coordinate 13,146 downwards.
ACATTTTAGCCAAGATGCATATATCCCCTTGCATTCTCCATACTTTTTGTAGTCAATAAACTTTTCTGGTAAACGCAAATTAATACTTAAGCCCGACACTGTTCCGACCGTAAATAAAGCACTTGATGTAGCAGACAAGCTTTCAGAATAAAAGAAAAGACAGACAGGAGCTCTGTCAAGGAAGAAAGTAAGTGTATCATGTTATTGTGTATTATTATGTCCATGTGTTATTATTTTGATCCAACTACAGCGGGGGTTTGAGTGGAGAAGTGCTAGAGCAATGGGCGAGAGCTATGGGAAGGGGTGTCAGTACAGCCCCTAGCTATTTAGATTGATTGATTCAAACAGAAATAGAAAGCTGTTGAATATTTCTATTCAAAACTATAGATTTGATAGGAAAATTGGCACACCCTCTTTGGTACTATATCTATCCCTAAGACCCCTAATGGAAAACCATAAAAAAATATAATGTAAATACACATGGTTTTATTTGTTTTCTTTGAAGGTTGATTACTTGATTTCCCAAGCAGAAACAAGTGTAAAATCACCAAATACTGCAGAAGCCATGACAACTACAAAAATATGTGAACAAGAGGTTACCTGTCAAGATATCTGCCCATTAAACTCGGTCCATATGCAGACTTTGCTGTTGGAATATGTTGGGAGAAGTTAAGGAACACAAACCAAAGAAAGAAATACCATGGAAACAAAAGGAATGCAAACTTACATAAATTAATGCACAGTTACCACTCTGACACTTTTATATTTCCATTCCTAGGACTCACATTTGCTTTAATCTATTATAAAATTATTATTTTTTAGGTTCAGCAGCAATAAGAAATTAAAAGAAATCCTGACCCGACCCAGACTGATAACTGATATTTGAAAGCTTTCAGACTACCACCAGACATCATCACTTGAAGCAAAACATGCACTGGACAACCAATTTGCTTCTAACAAGATATACTACCCGTATAATTCTCTGATGGCCAGGTTTTTATTTATAACTAATGAATTTATATGAATTGGTGTGTTTTCTGCAAACAATTGATCATAAGTAGTTAACTACCCGTTCATTTTAGGCTATTTTGTTTAAATATGCTCTACAACGAGAATTCGCAAAGGAAACAGGCCAAGAAACAAGAAGGAGAAGACCGGTGGGCTGTCATTTACCCAAAGGTGCACAAAGTGGAGAAATTAATTGCCAGAAAAATAAAAGAGGAAGCAAGATACAGTAAGATTTATTAATGAAAAAACAGAATTATAGTATATCGTGCCCAATTGTCATAACATCCTGCAGTACATTTACACACCTATTTCACTGATAAGTTTCTGTTGTTAATGTTATTTAGAATATATAGAAGCAGTGCAGCTTGAAACTCTCAAACTGCAAGGAAAATACTGTACCATTAAGGCAGCACAAACACATGCTGATACTGTTTTACCGAAAGAACCAATGACCCTAGTTGACAAATATCTGAATGGTAATGAAGCTGAATCCAAGGCTTATGTGGTTGCCACGAGGTTTATAGTTTATAGTTTATATATATAGTTACTTTGCAGCGTATAAGTTGAATTGCGCAACTATTTACAATGGTTTTCAAATGTATACATTATGTATATGAATATGTATTACCTTAAACTGTCTATTTTTACAACAATCAATAATTACTTTCCTAACTATTTAGCCTAGCCCACCCTGTCAACTTCCCCTGTAGGAGGAAACCGGAGTACCCGGGGAAAACCTACGACTTTCGGCAGAGTAGTTGACAAATTCTTTTCACATGAGAAAGTAAAGTCCGCATTGAGAATCGAACCCACAACCTCAGTGGTGAAAGGCGCATGTCCTAGCGATTTTCCAAACCAGCCTATCACATTGAAAATGAGTCCATCTGCAGATGTTCTGGCAAATGTGCCACTGTTAGATGCGCATGTAAAGCACTTGGAAGCAAATGTTCATCAGATTGCAAATGTAAAATAGACATGTGTTCAAACACATAAATATTGTATATAAATGCATCCATGTAAAATATAATAATGCAATTTGTATAAAAACACGCACGACCATAATTTACTTGGCAAACTTAAAGTGAGTGTACAAGCCAGTTGGGGAAGCGAACTCTTTTCGGATGCAAGTGTAAACACATGAGGAGAAAACTATGCGCACCTTTTTGCCCAAAATGGTAAACACCCATCTTGAACACCTTCTGTCTGAAACAAGACGATATAGTATATGCATTTGTTCCAACTGATCGTCTCTGAGTGGCCAATTCTCTTCCAAGTATTGCCTCCTTCGATAGCATATTTTGCACAAACGAAGACAGGCTTGTTATGCAATTTAATTCACTATTTTGCACCGTTGTAAGTTTATCTTTGTACTCATCATACTCCAGTGCTTTCTCGTGGCAGTACAAGCTTTCAACAGTCTTCTCCGTTTTTGCACATTTACTGCGCTTACACCAGTCCAGCATAGTACGACGCCAAGCATTAGCCTCTTTGAATTCTTCATTAAAATCATCATCTTCTGACCCAGAATCTAGCCTTGAATTGTCACTTTCTTCACCTTGTTCCCCCTTATTCGGGTCAAACATGTAGGGTTAAATTATCTGCTTTTTGCTGTCATTTAAACCCTCAGTAGTTGAGAAGCTTTCTTTGCTTGCCACATTGAAATCGTACCAGGCGCAAACAACAATCCAAGTTGTGACGTCACACAGAAATTTTACAAGAACTCTAATTTGCTCGAAACATAGCTCAAGATGGCGCACGAGGACCCAATCATGGGTATAAACAATCGCTAGTTTCTGAGGATTCAATTGTCTTAAGATCAAACTTTTACTGATTTTTATTATGCTGTAGGGTAAGCTTTATTTTAAAGTTAAGGAAAATATATTGCCATTTCCCTTTAACGGGGCTTTTTCAAGCAAATAAACCTTTACCAGCCCCTGGAATTGTAGAGGGTTTAATTCTTAAATTATCTTGTTTTGCTAAATGAATCCAGCATTTGTTTGTAAGTGCTGTTCTTTTCTTACAATGTTTCTTAACAACCGTTTTGCTATCGCATTGTTGTACTTCGTGAATGCTTTGATTCTCTATACGTTTTGGTCGTTTTTTTATTCGCACCACACAATTTTGTTTGGGTATGGTGTTTTTGGGTGTTTGCTGCTCACGATAAAAACTATCTTGCATATCACTTTTATTTTGAAGTAGGGGTAGATTTGCAAGATAATCGAGATCGTCAATCGTTGAAAAAGCAGGGGAGGGTGCTCGTAGCAGTGATAAAGTAGCAGGGCTAATACTTCTTTTGGAGAGGGCGAATAACCTGGGAGCAGATATTTTCTGTGATAATAACTATATTTTCCATGACGAAAAAGAAGATCGTCTTCTTGAGGAGACAGTAGTGAGTTTGGGAAATCATGATGGCAACGTCTAAATAATGCGCAGAGGCCTGGGCATTACAATGTCGTTTAATCTGTACCCTGTCGCATATAAAGTTGTTTGGGATTTTGGAATGGCAACAAAATTGGCATTGGGCGGGAAAATGGACCGACTTCAATACAGTAAACCTATTGATGCCTTGAATTTAGCACAATAAATATGATGTTTTAACAGGAAACAAGGTCACAGTGAACGCTGTATTTAGTTAAAGTAGCATTAAAAATGCTTTGAATAACAAAAATACTGTACAAAGTCCACAAACACAGCTTGGAAATAAACATAAACAGTAGCGACAACAATGGTCATAATATATTCGCACATTATCGCGAATTACTAGGTATATGTAACACAATTATTACTAATAGTGATGAGAAACATAGTTATTTATCATTTTACTAATCTACAAGAACGAAATTTACTTGTTTTTGGTCAGTATTCTTTCACAATACTCAGATCGGACAGACGTTTTGTTCACAACGTGAAACAAGATGAATTGCCGTTCTCGACGCGACGTCAAGATGAAGACAACGTGATAAATGGGCTCGTGCCAGCTTTTTTGCCCGGTCAACGCCGTCGCCGTCGCGTTTCCCAAACTCACTAGTGATCTTATGGAGATTGGCGAATTTAAATTTCTTGGCGTGTTTAAACGCGGGGTATTAAATAAGGCTGTTGGTGTTGAGTAACCAGAATTATTTAAATTTTCAAAAACTTTGGGTGTTGAAGGTTTAGAATTATTTAAAAGTTTGTTTAACTCGTTCGTAAGATTGGTTGGCAAAACTCAGCTTTTGCTTTTGTTCTTTGGTTTAGAATTATTAAAAATTTCAATTAATTCAGTTTCAAAATTGGAAGAAAATGATCTATAAGGTGAAAAAGCCATTTCTTTCTTTTTTAAAATGTTGTTCAAATTCCTTCATAATCTTCCAAATGATCGTTAATGTTTTTCAGTATATATTCCAATTTACTTTCTATATATTTTGGAAAAGTATTTTTGGCGAATTTACTTTTAAAAAATAAAAGTCTTCATTTGATTTCTTTTGGTAAAATTTTTCTATAATAATTGATATAACCATTTTCAAAATCTAAAATACATTCTTGAAACATTTCCGTTGAAAAAAGCACACATTCATTATCATCATAATTAAATAGGTTTTTTTTTTATTATAAAAAATTACCTCGATGTGCACTGGTGTTTCTTTTGCCATTGTATTTATTGAAATAAAAAATATTTGTGTGATCACTGGGTTATAAAACAATGGGTGCAGAATTGTATTGAAAATATTCACCACTTGTAACGTTAACATGCAAATGCATAAGAGTGGAAATTTGTGATCATATCGATATTGTTATTGATACAGCAGATTCAGGGGAGACACCAGTACTACTAAACAGTAGTTGTTGTTGTTGTTGTTGTGGAAAATGGCGCCTCCTCGCAAGTTTACGAATGAAGAGATTCAAAAACTAGTTAGTATATTTAAACGGGCTAAAAGCGATGAAGGGATAACTTTTGATACACCCGATGCAAATTTGGAGGCAACTTTTTCACATGAGAACATTCAGTTGGGCTTGAGAGAAGTTTAAATTTAAAGTTGAAAAAAAAACAAACTTAAAGATTTGCCGCAATTTTTGCAAAGTTTAAGAAACGTTTTTTGATATTTTCTAAATCTCGCACGACTATTGTCTTCATCGGATAACGATAGCGTACAATTTTACTTTTCTAATTTTTCGAAAACACGTTTTTCAAAGCCTTTTGTATGCATTGGAGATTTAAACAAAGATTTATTTTTAGATGTCATTTCAAATTTTATGAAAAGTAATAAGGAAGAAATATTGGATAATGACTGGTCGACTGTAGTTTCTATTTGGGTTGTACCTAAGAACAGAAATGTAAAAAATCAATATTCAATCAGAAACAAAAGAAAAATGAATTTTATAAGTTTTTACATAAGAACGAGGATGGAGGTGCTAAAGCAAATTATCCATTACAACAATACAATAGAGAAGTCAAAACGGCGTGTTTCAAATAAGAACAGATGGTTTTTCGATTAAAACTTGTTGTTTTGCTTTAGCTTTATTAGTCAATAAAAGTTATTTATTTAAAGATGAAAAATCTGTTTGTTTACAATCGAATTTAAGTTTAGAATTAAAAGGTTTATGACAATTTTTTAAAAAATGACGACATCAATTTGGTTGTTTTTTCAAAAAAATATTACAATTTTATCATGTACGATTCTTGAGTAGATAATGATAAGAATTTAACGCGATTATCTGATAAAAGAATCTTTTTGTGGTTGAACGACAAACATTACAATGTTATTTTATCGCCAAAAACTTTTTCTAAATTAAACAGAAAATGCTTTTGTTTTCAATGTATGAAATATTATAAACACTACGAAGATTCACGTTCGCATGTTTGTCTTTTGAAGTCGTCGTGTATGAAATGATTTTCCAACACTAATGGATGTGAAAAGCAGCGTGATATTTTAATGAACGGTTCAAATTGTAATATTTTATTTGAGAATCGTGAGTGCTTTGAAAAACATATATTTCATCCTATTTTTTTAAGTTCAAAACGAAATCAAAAGATTACACCTTGTCAAAACATGATGTTTTGTCAAACATGTTATAAAATTGTGCCGCGTTTTACTTTTAGTAATAAAAACAACTTTGTTCACCACGACTGTGAGAACAAATTTTGCTATCATTGCAAAAAAAAATTACCTAAAACGCAGAGGTGTTTTTTTAAACCATTGAAAATAGTAAAATTAACGTTAAGTGAGGTTGATGATAGTTTAAGAAAGGTAAGGAGTTCTCTAGAGAGTCGATTATCTAAGTATGGCAAATGTAAAATTTTAGGACGTTATGTAAATGGTGTTCATAAGGAAGCGAACCCCTTGTATCAATTTTTGTTTTTTTCTATCACGGTTGTAGTACATGTTACAAAGATAATTATTATAATAATGTTTTAGATGAAAGGTTTTTTTTGTTTAAGAGAAAGAACATTTTATTTTGTAGATAGATATAAAAAAATGGATATAATGTTGTTTATTAGTGGGAATGTGATTACTTAAGTAACTGTCGTTGTACAAAGAGTGAGTTAATGTTTAAAAAATGTGAATTTTTGACCAGCTACCCTTAGCTCCTCATGATGCGTTGTTTGGCCGGCGTACATCGCCCGCGCATTTATTGTGGACATCGTCAGCAATGACCAAGGCTTACTATATAGATTTCTGTTCATTGTATCCCTATGTTCAGAAAAAAAATTTCTTTTCGGTTGGTTGTCCGACCATATATTATGGTGATGAATGCAATTTAATAGATGTAACTAGTATATTTGGTTTAATAAAATGCATAGTTTTGCCACCCTGTAATTTGTATTTTCCTGTATTACCAACACATGTTAATGGTAAATTATCATTTGCATTATGTTATGCTTGTGCAAACAAAAAATGTGTTGTAGGTATGTGTGAAAAGAGCGAACGATACATCCGAAGTACGTGGACCAGCATGGAGGTTCAGAAAGCTATTAAGTGTGGTTACAAGATTATAAAAATAAATGAGATTTATCATTATTCCACAATGGATAAGAGCTTTTCAAAGTATGTGGATACATTCATGAAAATAAAACAAGAAAGTTGTGGTATTCCTGAGCATTGTTATGATGCAGATGGTAACATAGATAACGAGAAATTATTAAAATTTGTCAAAGATTATAACGAATACGAAAGTGTTCGATTAGACGTTGAGAATATTGAGTATAATCCTGGCAAATGTACCGTGATAAAAGCATTGTTGAATTCTTTGTGGGGTAAATTAGCACAAAATAATAATACCGTGGTTTCTTTTATTAGCAATTTATATGATTTGAAAGTTTTGGCTAATGATAAAATGGTGGAGTTTACCTCATTAGATTTTATAAGTGCCGATGTTGTTTGTACGACACATAAGAAAACGTTGAATTCAGTAGCGACTTTAAAGAATCGAAACGTTGTTATTGCAGCATTTGTAACGAGTTATGCACAATTAAAATTATTCGAGATACTAAATAGATTGAGGGAACGCGTATTGTATTACAATACCAATTCCATTATTTATGTTTGCAGTGACGATGATGCGTCAATAACAACTGGGGATTATTTGGGCGACCTCATTGATGAATTGAATAAAGGTCATACAAAATATGATAAGCATTAGATTTGCAATTTTTGTAGTTCTGTTCCGAAATCATATGCTTATATTATCCAGAAGAATAAGGAGGTTATTCGTGTAAAGGGCTTTACTTTGAAAGGTGATGCTAAGGAAAAAATCACTTTTGATTCAATTAAAATGTGTATAAAAGATCATAGACAAAATATTGAAATAGTGTATAGGAATAAAATTACGCGAACCAATCAACAAAATATTATGGTGAACGATGAAATTAAAAAATTTCAATTTACTTTTGATAAACGAGGTGCGCTACCTGATTTTTCTACCGTTTTGTATGGATATCGATAGGTGCACATTTGGTAGCTCTTTTGTGCGCATTTTACTATCAAGATTCAACTTGGACAAGATTTGGTTGCTTCAACGTATGCCTTTCAAACATACTCTTTTTTTCTTAATTGGGGACTTTTTTTTCCCAGAGTCATTCATGCTTTGTATCCATAGTGGTTACTATAGAAGTCCGTGGTTTTTTTAGTGTAATTTCTTTTTTAATTTTTTGGATTATGTAAAATTTTACTATTATACCTTTTGTCCTGCTTTTTATCATTTGTTTTTTTCAGTATGTTGCGATCGCGCATTACCACCTGGAAATTTTCTTTGAAATGTATCTAGATACGCTTGATTATTGTTTTTTTTTTCATGTTTTCCTTTTACAAAACGAAGATTTTTCCATGAAGTTTTGATTGGTATTTTACAAGTCATTTCTTCCTTTCTCTAAAATATTTTTCCCTTTTTTTTGCATGTAGTTCATGTGCACATGTTTGTGTTTTAAAGAACAGGACATTTTTGGTACCTCAACAGCAATATGTCTTGTGTTTTCTTATTTGGTGTTTTGACATATTCTCGAGATATTTCTTGTATTTGTTTTGTGATTTTCGGCAAGATAATTGGAAGATTCTTTTCGCTTGAGTTCTTCTTATTTGTGCGTATGGACGTTTGCGTTTCATAACAACAAAAAAGTGTTTCAGTTTTTCTAATTGGTTTTTCTTTGCATTTGTTGTTTTTTAGCTTTCTTTAAAAACTGTTAAGGTATTTAGTTGAATTGGTTTTCTTTTCGTTTCATTTTACCGCATATATCGGTTGTTTTTTTTGCAGTGATTGTTATTGTAGTTTTCTGGGTTTTTTTCAAACCCGAAAGTATTTTGTTGTTTTCTTTTTGTTAGTTCAATGCAGAAATCAAACGTTTTCTTTTTTTCTTAACCGTTCGTCAAGTGTAGCAGAGAAAATGCTTTTGTATTTTATTTTTGAGGTAATTGTTTGTCGAGAGTTATTCGTGTCCGCAGGAGTTTTTCCAAATTTGTTTGGTTTTTTTCCGCACTGGTGATCTTAGAATTTTTAAAAAGCAATCAAATACAAAATTGCCTTTAAATTTTTTTTTTGCTTTGGAGTTATTTGTTACGAGATCACGAAGGGTTTTTTGTGCGTATTTTTTGTAAACTACGCTTCTTTGTTCATATTTGTTTCATGATGTATTCCTTTGGTGAACGACAGATATTTCATGGAGAATAGAAGGCCTTTGACAGGTTGCATCTCTTTTTTTGCATGAAATTTTATTTGTTAACGTTTCTTTGCTAATTCCTCCGCGACTTCGTCATGAAAATGTGCAGTGATGTTTAAAATTTTTGTTATTCAATATGCCAACTGATATGTATTCAATGTACCAATGCACGGCAATTACATGCTTACACATTGTTTTTTGATGGGATAAAGTTGCAAAGTGAGCTTAAACTTTAGACAAAGTTCATCTTGCTTTTTCAAAGTTTCTTTGATTTCAGTGTACTTGTGCCCATTTCTTTTTTATATAAAATGTTGCTGTTGTTATTGCTATCCTTATGGATTTTTTGATTTTTATCCGCACTCTGTAGTTTTTTTTCGTCTCTCTTCGGAATTCTCGACTAAGGAAACTTCATGGATTTTTTCTTGGATAATGCTTTTTTATCAATACTATTCTACGTTTTATCAATACTCCTGTGTTTTTAAGTTCATTTTATTTACTTTTGCATGGTTTGCAACATCCAATTGCTTTTATTTGTTTGTCACATTGTAATGTATGCATGTTATTAATTTATGGATATACTAATTAGTTATAATTCATTGTCTATAAAAACCGGCCTAATTTAGCGGATATTTAAGTGTGGTAGAAGAATCGTCTAAGCTCTCCTGACAAGATTATCGTAGTTATCGTATCGTAGAAGAAAGTTTAATTCGGGGACAGAGGTATGTCGGTTTAATCATACGTTTTATTGTCCTTCTAGTAATTAGTTAGTTCTATTCATTGTTAGATAATTAAGTTGTAATTGTGATTATCTACCTTTAGTTTTTATGTGTCTACTAAAATGGTCATAAAGTGTAAGCGTAAGTGATATGATTGCTGATGCAGTAAAGTTACCTGGACTAAACACAACACACATGGTTTGTAGCAGCCGGTTACTATCTCGACATTTCGATCTACATTCAACCGTTTCATGTCTCTGTGTAAAATTTCAACTAATTTTTTGGTTTTAGATCTCTGTGTACAACACTTTAGCTCATTTTTTTATATTCTTTGTTTTCATATTTCTTGCGTTTTTTATTGGGCATAATTTTTCCTGTTCCTTTTTCAGAGCGGTTTTCAATCCCTCAATCCACGGTTTCTTGTAATGGAATTTTCAATTTTTTTTGCCATTTATTCACTTGATATTGATTTTGTTTGTCTTGGGTTTTTTTCAATTTTTTTTGCATGGCAGATTGTTTTTCGGAAATTCAGAAAATTCATTTTGCTCTCAGACAATTGCTTTTCATTTTGTTTGTGCGCTTTCGACTTTTTTGCATGGCAGATGGTCATTTTCGAAAGCATTTTGAACTTTCAAACCATCATCCTCTTTCCTCGGAACAAAGTTTATTTGTGATTTGTTTCCTTGATTTTATCCGAAATAAGTCCCTTGAATCGTTGGTAGGAGTTTATGATGATAAACGTGTGCTGGGTGAAAAAAATGACGTTTCATTTCTTTATAAGCAACCATTTTTTCAATATCTCTGTGCACAATGGGTTTTTCTCGCAACTGAATGACTTTTTGCATAATGGAAAATAAGTAAAATCGCTTTTTGGCTATCATTTTGATGGTTTGCCTTGGACAACAGAAACACCTGCAATCTTTTTCTTTTCGTAAAATCATCCATCCTCAGTGCCAAAATCATATATGCGTTTTTTTAAGTTTTATTCTTTCTCCCAAATGTTTTATTTGTTTTTTCGTGCTTCGGAAATACATTGCATGTTTAATGCTGATTATATGTTTCCTTCCTTTTTGTATTAAAGAATTGAAAACATAAATTTTTTTTGTATTTTTTGCTCTTATCTTTTGTTCCTTTTTTTTTTTGGAAAAAACATCTTTTTGTTTTTGTCTTAGATTAGCAAAATTAAAGAATGCCAGATTCCATTTTACCATCCTTTCATGATGACGATATGCAGTCCTTCTCAATCGGGAAAAACGCTTTTCATTATGAAAATGATTGAAAATAATGACGAAATTATTTCGCCGCCAGTTCAAAAATTGATTTGTTTGTATTCAGCTGACCAATCGATTTATGACAATATTAAAAAACTTATCTATGAACACAAAGATTTTTCATCTTTAATATCTTACGAATTTATCGACTGTAAAAAGGTATTCCGACCATCGAGACGTTAAATAATAAAATAAGAATTCGGAGAAAACCTCATGGTTGTAATGGACGATTTAATGGTACTTTCCACCTTTAATAAGACGAGTTTGGATAACTTGAACAATATTGCGACTCGAGATAGTCATCATTACAATATGTCGTTTGTGTTTGTTAGTCAAAATATGAACTACAGAAACGGACAATTGTGGACGCTTCGAATGAACAGTCATTATTCGGTATTGTTTGTGAACTTATCGGATCACCGAAACATGATGATGATGGGACAAAATCGTCAAATGCCAAAAGGTGTAATGGATCAAATATCAAAGGACCTTTATACGAAGAAGTACAGCTACGTGTTCGACACGCATCTGAAGAGTTACAGTAATACAAATACAGAATACGACGGGACGTTTTTCCGGAGAATGACACTATAATTTACGATGTAGAAAATAATGAAGATTTATAATAACGATAAATAAATATGACCGGACGTTTTTCCAGATAGTGACACTATAATTTACAATGTAGAAAATACTTTATTTATTTGATAATAACAATAAATAATTACAACAAATTTGTTTGTTCGATTTCTTGCACTTTTGTTTTTATATGTTCACTATGGGCATTCCAAATATTTGCACAATTAAAACTCTTAGCATTTCTTCATTTTCCATTAATTTGTGGGATTGCGATATGCTTTGTTGAATGCTTAAGTATTTGGTAGCGTGGCATTTTTCGTATATAAACAACGAAAACCATACGCCGCATGTTTTTGATATGACACTTTGTCCTTGATACTTTGCATAATTTTTCAATTTGCAATGTTTGAAAACTTCTCGCCAATTGTTTCTACTGTGAAATGAAATATCGTTTGCGTAACTATCAAAATAGGTTATTTCGTTGTGTTTTTTGAATATAGCAATCCAATGTTGTCTGTCTTTGTTGTCCGGCCCTTTTCCATCTACTGCAACACAAACCAGCTTATATCAGCAACGCGATTCACGGCAATGAACTCACAAATAGCATTCAAAACTAAAAGGCAAGGTTTAAAAGAGTACTTACCAACTATCTGCGAGGTTTACAAAACATTCGTACCTGTGTGCAACCAAAAAGAGAAAAAACCCTTAGAAACCATAAAAACTGAATCATAATATAAATAAAGTCGATCTAGCTTATGTCAACAACATGATTCACCGCAATGAACTTACAGATAGCATTCAAGAGCTAAAAAGGCAAGGTTTAAAAGAATACTTACCAACTATCCACGAGTGTTACAAAGCATTCGTACGTATGTACAAGGAAAGAGACAAAAAACTCTTAGAAAACCGTAAAAACCAAATGAACCATCCGATTTGCCAATTATTACAACTGGACGTAGTCAATTATCAATTCAAAAACCACGAATAAATTATATGCATGTTATTTGACACTTGATTGCTTCCCGCTTGTGTCAACAATACATGGGCAACGGCAAACTCAGATAGATCAAGCTTCGAAACGAACGTTCGAAGGCAATGTTTGCAACCATCAAGCCATTTTACCATACATCGGCAAATTTAGGCAGTGAAAAGCAGAAAAAACTTTTTGGAAAGTACAAAAACCGATCGAAAAACAACAGTTTGCTAATTATCATCAAAAAATTACCCATTCATTCATTATGCGTACACGTCAACATCTGTCATTCATCAACGCATGGTCGCTTTGCTCCACCCCCAGCGACTATATAGGCACCAACCCGACCTGAATTGAGTCATTCGGCTCAACCAGGGCTTCAGCTTCGGAGCTCGACCTAAGGTATGCAAGACGACTCTTGTCATGCATATGCGCGACATACAAACATATAGATAACATACGCATATATAC
>JAOBYK010600778.1:0-11349 GCA_025434845.1 Phenganax subtilis | reverse complement strand
GCGAGCTTCTATTTGCAAATTTTCGGGTACGTTCGACGCAATATCTCGCTAACTAAAATGAACTAACGCAAACGACTCCGCACACAAACTGTTTAGGTTACGGCCTTTCATTTGAACATAAATTATTTTGGCGGTGGAGTTCCCCTTTAAAATAACCAAAGTTAGTCCTTGGTTATTTAATATCATCAAACAAATCATGAAAAGTATTGACATGAAACGCTTAAATAATAAAAACACTTTTGGCGCCCCATAGTTTTTAGCAAATCAGAAATGAGAATGAAGGTTCAATATATGATAACCATACTTTTATAATTTCAAATCATTACTTTGTGCAGCTGGTTAATATAGTGTTTTAGCACAGATGTATAAAAGTGTTTTCTGTTCGTTTATATCCCAAGTCCAACAACCACCGAGCTGAATAAAATACCTGGAGAGCGTGCTCGTCAATCTGAAGTCAAGCCAAAAATATGACGGATGCTGCTGCAAGTTGCTGTTACCACGTCCGAAATTCTACGGTGAATTACCACTGATCAACCACGATCCTAGGATAAAAAATATTCTTGTTCATTGCATGTCATATGTTTTTGTTTTGTATTGTTCAATGCCGGGTAAACTCAAAATTTTCAAAGAAAAGAGGAGAGTGGCGCAGTTCTGCCCAGCGCACAGCGTTTGTGTTCGTCGTTTTGGTATTATTCACCAACAACTTTAATCCATTTTAACGGCCCTTTGTCTGGTAAATCCTGTGTACATGATGAGCTAGAGAAGTCTAACATCATGCATGGAATAAAATGTACTTTTTAACAAGTACATGAAAGAACGTCAGCAATCCTTAAATTGTCCATTATTAAGTTTTTTTTAATTAAAATGTTCTAATTAGTAGACATTAAGTAAATCTGTGGAAAAACACGAAAAATATCACTCGTATTGTTCACTCAATATTATGGTTTTGTTAGTAAATAGAAATTCGCTAATGGACAATTCCCATTATAGAATAAATTTCGATCTAGGCAAAAAAAAAGTAAATTTATCTACGCACCTGGAAAGAACATATTAGATCTAGTTAAACTGCAAAGTTTGGTCGCGAAAAGTTGTCGAATGGCGGAAAGAGAGCTTAGCGAAGATTGCAAAGTTAGCATATTTTTCCATTGCGTGCGGAGATTGTTATCATATCTAGGTCATTTTTGGCTCAAATATGGTAACAATTTCATCGCGTAATAGATAAATATACTAAATTTGCAACCTTTGCAGGGCTATCTTTTCCACATTTTACAACCTTTCGCGTTCAGATTTTTCATTTCTGCTGCATCTAATATGCTCTTTCCAACTGCCTATATGAATTTACTTTTTTTGCTTAAAGGAACACTCCACTAAAAATACAATATAGGTGTATATGAGAGATCTTAAGTTGCTTAGTCTAGCTGCGAAGTTTGAAAGGACAATTTTCGTTTTAGTTTAGGAGAAATCGTCCATCGAATTCGACAAAATCGTGGAAATTCAGGCGCCATATTGTCTTTATCGAGCAGACGCGAAAGGCCAGCGGCGTGCCGAAAAGCTGACGTCACTGAGTGCTTCGCGCAAATTATGAAAGGGCTGTAGTATGTGATTACCAATTACTCCACTGGTTTACTGTAAGTTAAACGAATTTAAATTAGCAAAATGCTGCATTGGATAGTGCATAGGTGCACGAATGACTGGCGGAAGACTGAAGTAACCGATATAATTTATCTTAGAGCGCCAAATGCTCCGCCGGCAAAAGTCTGCCATGTTGACTGCCCTCAGACTTGTTGTTTCAATCGCGCCTAGGCTGAAAATAACATCAGTTTGTTAATTATCACTCAGTATTTCATGAAGATCATCAGTTGAGGTACTAGACTAGCTAGAACTGATTGAATCATCTCCCCATAAATGACTAACATTTTATTCATTCATCACGTACGCCGTTGTAAACAATACTGCTGTCTCGCCGCGAAGCACTCACTGACGTCATATTTTTGGAACGGCGCTGACCTTTTGCCACTTACGCGTCTGCTGATATGGCATGTGAATTTCGACGATTTTATTCAATTCGATAGTCAATTTCTCCTGCACTAAAAGGAATTGCCATTCGAAACTTCGCGGTTAGACTAAATAGCGTAAGGTCTTTCATATAAACCTATATTGTATTTTCAGTGGAGTGTCCCTTTAAATCGAAATATATTCTATAATGGGAATTGTCCATTACAACTGCAAATTTGTGAAACTAAGAATGCAATACATTATTTTTTGGTCTCGTTCCAAGGAGGCTGTTTAGAGTCAGATATAAAAATTTTAGAATCTAAATGGACATGCATGGACAGCACCTGAACAGTATGACACACACATATTGTTGTTTTCAATAGTTTCCAAGATTCACCTGCATTACTCCATTTATCCTAATTGTGTAAAGTTTAGTACCAAGTTTATTCCTTGGGCTGTTGTACAGTATGTATTTATTACATGTTATAATACACTTTGTTTAAACCCGCAGTTATCAGATGCTAATGATGCTACCTACATAGACATGCGGCGAAACTGCGTCGTGCAAACATGGGTGCGAACAATTGCAATAACTTGCTATTTGTTGACAGTGCAAATTATGTAATTGGAGTTCAATCAAATAATACTTAATATAGACCAACCAATTGAAAGTTCCAACAATGCTAGTCTTAAGAGTCGTCACATCAGCTCGTTTAGTTGTTGCAATGACTCTTAAAAGTTAGTTTTATTAATACTGTGGCTATTGTTGTTGTCGTTGTTTTTGTCTAATGGCTTTTCCTCTCAAGATTTTCCATTTGTTGATGTTAGCTTACAGTAAAGCACAATAATATAAATGTATGCGGAAATACTAAAATTGCATGGTATTTTCAATTGATTAGCGTATTTTTAAGGAATGTTTTTTATATATCTTTCTGTGCTAATAATATACCATTGGAATGTAAATGTAGTTGTTTTTGACTGACATACGTACAATTAAAAGCTACTGGCCAAATAAATTCAGTTGAACGATTTCATGATTTCTTGCATTTTATCAATGATGCTTGGCTATCAGAATAATTTGCACTGAATCTACTGTCTAATGAGTAATTCTTAAAGACTTTTCCTGAGCCCAAGTCCAGCATTTGGTTCCACTCTAGAGTATATAATAATAAAGAACTGGAGTGATACTGTTTCTGTATTTCTCACTAAAAAGATTCTAAAATGACGCAGCCATAAATTTGCCATAATTCAATTTATATGACTGTGTGCAGTTAAATGTGAATTAATTCATCCTTTCAATATTATATGAATCAATTTATCTTTATGAAGTAAATGGCCTGTAGCACACAAAAAATGACATACGCAAAGATTCAAGATGTTGTAATAATAATATTAAGCAATATGAAATCAAATGCAAAAACAACACCCTTTCCAATATTGCTGAATTCAGAGGTAATAACAGTAATATATCAATTGAGCATGGCTCAGTTTAGCCAGCTACTCAAGTGTCCAGTTTTAAAATCTTACTTTATGAAATCCAAAAGATTATTATGCGCACATACAGAACGAACAAAGGCTGTTTTCTTAAAAATCATCGGTCATTGGCAGGAAGTTTATTCCGTAAGATAAACGCGTTAAATCGGTTAGCTTCACTTATTAATCTTGCATTCTCGATAATTTGTAAAATGATTTTCAAATCTTTAAACAGGTACATTAAGGAAGAGAATCTATTGCAAAAACAAGTCGAAACACACCAAAGAAATGATGAAAAATTATAAAAACAATATTTGAAAAATATCCAGGGGGTGTGCATTTTGGCACAGGCTCGGTGTGAGCCTTGTACAGCGGTAATACACCGGAGAATTTTGGATGTGGTCATGGAAACTGGAGCAGTATTTTCTCAAAAACCGTCAAGTGTTTGGCTTCACTTTGTTGGCTCTCTAGGTATTAGGTGTTAGACTTCTCAGTGGCAACAGCGTTGGAAAACGTTAGGGTTGAATTACTTCTATATTTGCGATATATTTTGGTGTTTTAAAACTTAGCCCTTTGGCCTTACGCATAAAAGAGGCTTTAGCAACGCACGCCTATGACAGTTGAAAGAAACATGTATAGAGTTTGCGGGGTCCACACCCAAACTGGAAACGTAGTATTTGAGTATATGCCAACTTTGTCGCTCATGCCATGTTTCCACTTTTCAAAGGGAAATTCACCATCTGTATTACGTATCAATGTTGGAGGAGTGCATTATGAGACACTGTTGGGCACATTATGTGCGGAAGAGTCAATGCTTTCTTCCATGTTGAATGGAAAGCACAAGATAGAGCGCGACAACGATGGCTGCCCGTTTATTGACAGACCTGGAGTTCCTTTTGGATACATTTTGAATTTCCTAAGAGATAGGTCAATGATGCCACCAAAAAACTTGATGATGGAGGTAAGACTAAAAATTTCGGTCCTTACGATTGTTAACTTCCTTAGGCGTGATCGCTCTCCAAAGTTAAATCAACTCGAGCAGTTTACTGAGTCGGAAAGCTTTCAAAATAAAAAAGGCTTGCACAAGATTTAGCTTCACGAATTTCATCGTATCAAGATAAGAAATATAACTAAAGTAGCATCAACACCTTAAAAAATTATTGTAATGGAAATCTTTGATTTTATTTGTAAAAACTTCTTTTTTCGTGTCGCGAATTAAGAATTTTGTAAAGTATTATTTTTCAGCAGTAAATTCATGCAATCGTGAAAAAGTAAAAAGCTAAATTCTGACGTAGATAAAGTTTACAATTTTGCGGTCATTAGATTTTAAATAATCAGTCATTGTCCACATATAGCTAGAGTATATGAAAAATGGAGACAATTTGATTTGTACGCTAAGCCCCTGGTTGATCATTGTCGATCTTTTCAGCAATACCAGCACCATCTTGAACTCGCAAAGCATGTGGTCTGTTGAGGTTAAATTGAGTTTCCAAAATGCTCTACTGTGGTGAAGCTAGGAGTCATGCTGTTCATGCTGGGCATGTTCTTAACGTCCAGACAGCTTCCCTTTCCGCGGAAGTGTACTGTCTGCGCTTCGATGCGTTTCGCTGAACAACGGTTGTGTAGTACTGTACGAGCACGTTTCCCACTTTCCTGTAGTTTTGTGTTGCGATATTTGGATTGCCTTTATCTGACTATGGCTTCAACAAACGAAGCAAAAATGGGCTGTGTTGATCGCATTATCACTGCATTATCGATCGTCAAATTCTGAGAAACCTTTCCGCCCTTACATAATTACAGACAGACGCGTAAGAATGTTATATGTTAATTTTTCTTTAGTTTTAAAGTTTTAGAAATAAAACTACTTTGCCTCGAGGTTATACTTTTTTGGAGCAAAGTTTGACATATTTCTGGGGGGCGAAGAATTGGCAGTCACAAACACAAAGGCATGACCTGTGATTTTAACCTAGCTTTACCACAGGGCTTTAGGCACCGATTACACTATACAGGATTGCTATCGGAGCGGCTCAAATTTTGCCACTATCAATGCTCTATAAAGATTTTTAATGGTAATGAAAGAAAGAAACATACAAAATCTGTCAGCCTAGTGAATTTGTGCTGGCAATTATATATTGCTCTTTAACAGTGAACGAAGATATCGTGACTAGTGAATACGATATAGTGTAAACGCGGCCTTAGCTAAAAATAGTTCATACAAACACTGCGATTTATTGTTACATATCATTTAGAACTGTTTTTTGTAGTAAACAACTCAAAAACGTCGGAAGAAACAAATTATACTGCAGAAAAAATGAAAAACTAAAGTGCAAAAAGGTTGCACATGTCAAAAAACATATATTGGAGGTGTAAATCATCAGCTCGAGTTAATCAGGGCGCTGTGTTTTACAGCATCCTGGCTTAATTGAGCGTAGCAAATTGATCTATCCAAGATAGCGGCTTGAGCGGGCAAAAAGCTCAAGTGACCATTAATAATAATAATAATGGAAACTTTATTGAAATATTCTTCTTATATGTATATATACAACTGCAAATTTCGCTTAATAAGGTAATTTACAATTGGCTGCTTGGATCACATATCTTTGTTCTAAGGCTATATACTATATATCTAAGGCTATATTTTATGTAAGGCTACATTCTATAGTTCTAAGGCTATATAGGTTCTAAGTTTATAAGATGCTATTTAAAATTTCATTAAGTCTGGATTCGTCCATTCCTTGTTTCGGCAACAAAAAATGTAGTATGTCGACCTAATAGCAATGTTTATAATATTCCTAACTATATACTTTTGGTGAATTTTGTCCACATTCAGATCTTGAAGCATTTCAATGAAAGTAGACGACTCCTTTTCAAAAACACCGAGTGCACTGATAGAAAGATTAATGAATTTAACAGATTTGAAATGTTTCCTTTGTTCTTTGACAAGTTCTGCGTATTTAGATTGTTTGCGATTAATATTATTTCTGAGGTTAGTTTCGTATCCAACAGTTAGTTCAATTACATACAGACAGTTATCTTTAGTTGCAAGTAATAAATCAGGGCGTTGATTTTCACCAGTTATTATAGATGGGTTAGAGTATCCAGGAAGATCAGCAATAATAGTTTGAAAATGTCCGGATGGTATATTCTGGGTAATAAAGTTTAGAATTGAGTCGTGTCTCCAGGTAAATCGATCCAGGTACGAACTGCAGCCAGCAACGACATGTAGCAGAGTTTCAGGATGGAGGCAAAATGAACATTCTGCTGATAATGAGATTCCCCATTTAGTGAGGTTTTTGCGGGTTGGTAAGAAATTGTTTATGTATCGGATGGTGAAGTTATAAATGTTTTTTGGCAGTTTTGATTGAATAGTTGACCAGATGGTCTTTAGTTGAGATAATTTAAATTTGGAAACACTGGAAAAGAATGATCCTTGGTGCAACAATTTATTCTTAAGTTTGTTTACTTGATCTTGATGAAATGATTTGAGAACTTCCTTTGTCGAGTTGTATTGGTCATACTGTAAATTGGTGTGGTTGTGGGTAGATTTCCAAAGATGTGTTATTGATTCATTTGGTAATGACTTCAGAGCATTTCGAATGGTAGATTGACATTGAACAAATTTCGTTGACGATGGAGTGATATTGAGGCCGAAGTTATTACGGGTTAGATATACGTTACTTAATGTTCCTGATATTGGTACCTCTACCCATTGCCGGATGTATTGATTGACAATAGGATCAAGGGTTTCTGTTATCCAGGTTTAATAATAATAATAATAATAATAATAGTCTTTATTTAAAATACTCAGAACACCCGTCCAAGTTTACATGAAACTTTAAAATATAATTACAATTTAAATATTGATTAGAAATAAGATAGAGTTAAAATTCGAAAGTGAGAATGTACAAAATGGAATCATATAAAATTGAATAGACAACGATTTATATAACAATTCTTAAAACGTTCTGTTCCTATCAATGGTAATTCGTAATTATGTCCTCTAGGTCTAAGTGGTCTTGCTAGTTTACTTGGTAATAGCTCTTGCAGTGCATTATTCCCGTTTGATGTTACTTTACCCAATAACTTCTTATCTCTGGAATAGATTGTTTCTTTTATAGAATAGCTTTTCGAGGTATAGCCATATCTACGTGCTCTTCTTGCAAATTTGTCAATTTGACTCAATATTTGTTATAATACGCGCACCCCCACAGTTCTACTCCATATGTCAGTACAGCCATAATTAAGCTATCAAATAACAATCTAATTGTTCTAATGTCATTCCATAATATTTACATACTCTCATTATATGCATTCTACTACTTGCTTTATTAACTAACTTGTGAAAATGGATATCCCAGTTACACGGGTTCTCTTGCAACACTGTACCAACAATTTCCAACCTGGTTTTTCTTTCGATCATTGGAATTGGGTTAGGTATAGGCCCATGCGCATTCCCATGTATAACCATTTCCCAAGTTTTTCCCATATTTAGTGGCATACGATTTGCTTCAGACCACTCAATTATATTATTCACTTCAATTATTGATGTATCGCCTTCATCCGTTCCAGGAACCCCTAAAGTGATATCATCCGCAAATTTAATTAATTCATTTTTTGGTCAATTGGTTTGATCTCATTTACCATAATTGAGAAGAGGATCGGTCCTAGAAGTGTTCCTTGCGGGACTCCACGATTGATAAGTAACTAGTGACAATACCGTCGACTACCACTCTTTGCCCTCTATTCGTGAGAAAATTTATAACCCAATTGACGATATAAGGATTTATATCCAAACTCTTCAATTTCCTGCATAGAACATCATGTGGGACGTTATCAAAAGCCTTACTAAAGTCAAAAGAGAAAACTCTTACATAATTCGCCCCGTTGGCTCAACTGATATTCGTTTTACCAAATGCAATCTATACGCTAAGCTAAAAATTGCTCTGAAACACATTCTGCACGGATCAAAATGAAGATCTGAACATGATTACCCTGGGTCCTTTTGGAGAGCTTTACCGTACGTAGCAAACACTAATTGGTATCAACGGTCTTCAATTTGTGCATATCGAGACGCAAGCTTAACTCAAGTACATATCAACTCTACGATATGTATTCTAATGGTAACGTGTGTGCAAAGATCTTTCCACTAGTTTTTAGCCGCGGTAAATTCAAATGGCTGCGCGATTTCGATTTGTTTCAACGATTTGTGCAAAATGTACTGAACATCACGGGAAGATGGACAACCCCTCGAGGAGGCTGTAAGCAAATTAAAACGAACGATATTACTCTACGGTGGTACGAAAATCAAAGTGTACTAATCGAAGGTTCTATGGTTGAGGATTATAGAACGATTTTGCAAAGAATAGCAAGCATTATACCCAATGGCGAATTCAATATAGGCGTGACCGAGCTCGTTGATTTACCACCTACGCAAATGCCTTCGCTGGAGAATATTAATGAGTACATGATAGATTCGATTTCAGCTTGCTCAGCCAGTCCAATCTCTTCAGCATCTGTGTTAGAAGTAAGTAACAGTTCTATAATTAACCTGTGCAATGATAGCAACACTATAGGAAAAACTGCTCAAGACTGTGAAGAGAGCACAATCGGACCTGAGGCCACTTCGTTAATTCCTGCTATTGTTAAACGCTTGGATGCATTGGCACATGATTTTGAAAAGCATCGAAATGAATCATCCATCGTTTTGAGTGAGCTCTTGGATGTGTATGAAACCCGTAAAGATCTGAAAAAGTTTGACGTACCTCTCCAAGAAAATAAATTCTTCAAAGAACAAAATAGGGCTCTTGAAACAGAATTAGAACATAGTAAGAGCAATATACTCGTATTAAATACAAAGTTAACAGCTATTGAGAATGAAAAGGCAAGCCTATTAACTGCCATTCGCTTGATGAACGAAGGCCAAAATCTAAAGAGTGATGAACCTACTGTAAATACTAATCTTCAAGTAACTGTTCCAACTAAAGCTTCGGAGGAGATTCCAACAACAGGAAATAAAACTAAA
Organism: Phenganax subtilis; assembly: GCA_025434845.1. Lineage (NCBI taxonomy): Eukaryota > Metazoa > Cnidaria > Anthozoa > Malacalcyonacea > Clavulariidae > Phenganax > Phenganax subtilis. The sequence continues at coordinate 1,859 of JAOBYK010600778.1, read as the reverse complement.
CAACGATTATACAGCTCCCGGAAGTCCCAATGGACTTAATATGATTTATTTAACTGTCAGCCTAATGGCCTAACTCATTCCCCAACTAGTTCTGAAGGTGTTTCTAACGGACAAATAAATGGTCCCATTGATGTTAATAGACTACAAGGGTCACACAATGATTCAAACCATCCACCAAGAAATACCGCCCACTCAGAAACGAGAAATAATCACTACACTGAAAACAATCCAGTTGGGTCGCTGACTAAACATCTTGTCCTTTGTCCATTTTTGCGAAGACGCAGATATTGTCTGAAAAATTCAAAGTGTGACTTTTCACATGATAATTATCATCAACCTTTCCTTAGATACCCTCAACTCCCGTTTGCGCAACCTTATTTTTGTCATCCTGTGGTGCCGCAGCCCTGGGTTCCCACTCCCCCATCGATGAAGCTTCCACCAATGAGATTCCCACCGATGTTCCAAAACCCGTACCCGCCACTGCTTATGACTGTTCCAACGCGCCCCCCCCCCCCAGAACCTGACTGACATTCGGACCCCGTTATTAAGAAGTGACCCTAGGGAGTCCCCTAAAGCCAAGCCTAAGGAGTCCCCCAAAGCCAAACAAAAGCCAAGTAGTAATGATGGAAACAACAATGACATACAGAAATTTTCTAATCCAGTGCTTATAAGGCCAAGAAGCAAATACCATAAGAAGCTGAAGGATCGAGGACCCAGTGTTTTGAAAACCATACATGTGCAAAAGTCTGGCTCAAGTGTTACGAAACAAATCCCGTCTTTCATGGTACTAAATGCAAGATCTGTTGCAAAACCAGATGCAAGTGCCGCCTTATATGCGGACTTGAAAAGTAAAAACATTGACATTTGTTGCATTTCGGAAACCTGGCTAAAGGAAACTCACATGGATAATATTATTTGTCCTCAAGGCTTTACCATTCTTCGCAAAGATAGAATGAACCGTCTAGGTGGTGGTGTTGCAGTCATGTGTAGGTACGATTGGAAAATACAAGAAATATCAACTCTCTGCAGCGACTTCGAATGTTTGTGGACAAGAGTTAATACGTTAAATTCAGAATTTTTCGTGGCAACAGTTTATCATCCGCCAAACCCATAGTATAATCAATACGATTTGATTGAATTCCTTATTGACTCCTGCGAAAGACTGTTGCTAATAAACCCAAATTCGAAAATAATTATTGCTGGAGATGTAAATCAGCTAGATTTGAAAATGTTAACAAACCATCTTTCCTTCGCCCAGCTAGTTAAATCACCCACCAGAGAGCAAAGAATATTAGATGTATTTCTTACAAACGTGCCGCATTATTGGAATACAATTAAAGTGGAAAAAAGCTTGGTGAGGTCGGACCATAGCATGGTTTTAGTATACTCGAGGGAAACTGTGAAAGCAGATAGAAAAACGACCTTTTTTTGTGATGTCAGACATCAGAACCAGTTAAAAATGATGCGTGAGTTGGAGCAAGTGGATTGGGATACTATAACTTTACATGAGGGAACCATTGATGAAATGGTCAGTAAGTTTTATAAAACCATCTATCCATTGTTTGAAAAATGCTTCCCGCGTATAAGAGTGAAGCTATCAACGCACGATCCTTCATTTATGTCACCATTGGTGAATCATCTCCTAAATCTTAGGGAAAAAGCGACAAAAAAACAAGATCTTGAACTTAGTAATCGGTTGCAAGAGAAGATCAACTCACTTATACGAGAAAAGTAAATGAGAGCAGTCAGTCAGGAACATAACAATCACAAAAAGGGTTCTAAGGTGGGAAACAGTAAATAGCATTACATCGAGGAAGAAACATAACAACATTCCAGTAAGCGCTTTAATTGATCCAAAT
>JAOBYK010600667.1:0-11349 GCA_025434845.1 Phenganax subtilis | reverse complement strand
AAGATCCGCAAGGTTAATGTACTTTCCCAGAATAATAGCAGACACAATTTTTGCAGGGATGGGCGCATAACCAGGACTAAAAATAAATAGCGCTGCGTTCCGACTGGTCGTACTTGGGTTCCCAAAAAGGTCGGAGTTATTGTCCCGATCCAGAAATGAAGAAAGCGCGGCCGGAGGTGAAGTGAACGCCGACTCAGAGACGATATTATTCCCACCCGTTGACCAAGTAAAGCTAGTCGATGGGGTTGTAGCTGCCCGATACGTGTTTAAAAAAGAAGGAATAATCTTATCTCTGGAGTTGGCCAGGCAACTCACCATACGTGGCATACCAGTAGCGAGACTAGATGCAACTGCTGAAGAAGTTGGTGGGAACAATGGAGCCTCTGTGTTCGCCAAACTTGCGGTTGTTTCAGCCAAACCCTCTGGGATAACCAACGGCTCTGATGACACTGCGTCAGTTGTTGCTACTACCCCAACACTAGAGCCAGACGAACCGAACCGGGCATCAATTGCAGTTTTGACCAACGTGTCAAGCGTTCCTTGTAGTGCCCGTATGACATTTGCAGTAATTTCGGCCGTTGAGGTAGAGGAGTGCTCGGATTCATTAGATGCTGATGAAGCTGGCGTCGCTGTTTCATTGACTAATTCTGCGTGTTGGCTATTACGCGTTAAGCGAGGCATTTTAAGAATAAACCGGTAGATTAAATTTGGTTTTAAGCAATCAAACTTAGCAGCACAGTCTCGCACAAGTCTGGGAGCAATTGATTGTAACTTTTCGCGGGCCCCTGTTAACCCCTGATCGACGTCACTCTGACATCATTACCGGATGTAGCTAGTTCGATACATCTGCTGCTAACCTTGCTTAAATATCATTTAACCTCATGTAGCCTATTACGAAAACCGCAACAAATATAAACCGAAACTAGATATTTATTAGAGATCTTTAGTTTGACGATGGCTAACCACGAACTTCTGAAAAGATTTCAATGATTTGTTTTAAAATTAGATCAAATTTTACCAAAATTCTAATTCATTAATCAATGACCATGCATACTGCAGAGTATTTGTACTAAAGAAATAATGCGATTTGAACTTAGTGACTGGATTGCCTTTGCACATACACTTCACCTAAGATTTTTGCAGTTTGATCATTTAGGCTTATTTTGTACGCCAACATTATCATCTAGCCGTTCAACCAGAAGTGTGTAAGTTGACATTGCACCTCAAACAATGTCAAAATAACATTTGCAGAAGAAGCTGAATTAAAAGCTTATTTGATTATTCGATTCATGAGAACCTCTAATTATTTGTCCAACAGTGGTTAGTGGTTTCCCGTAAATGGCAAACTAAAGGTCTTATTGCTACAAAACTCAGCCGTACTTACTGTAATATACTCATATATGTTAAAATTATCATATTTGGAAAGTTTCACGTTTGTTGCACATAATTGTTCAGAAAATGATTAAAACAAACCAAAACCATGCACGTTCTCGATTCCATAGTTCATATCTTCTTTGAACGCCTCATAACTTGTGTGAACAATTGCAAGACGCAACGTATCTGAACAAGTATTAGCTTTAGGAAACCTGGACGGTTCACTCCACTCCTCATTTTTGTGCAAAAACTCGATGCTGGAATTGATAGATTTGGGAGGCAAAACTTTGCACCTGGTCGCAAAGAATAAGATATCACTGAAAGTAACTAGTTCATCTTCTTTTACATCTTGAAGGTAATCTTGCCAGCAGGAAAGGACTAAACTTTCTACGATTGCTTTGTTAGAGCCAACAGGGCTATCAACAACATGAAACAGAGTATCAAAGGTTTCTGCATTCATCTTTGTCAAAGAATAGCAGAAGACAGAGGAAAAGATTGCAGGGTTTTCTCAAATGGCACTAAGAACTCCTATAGCTGAAAGACCATTCTCAAAACCCTCAAGGGAATCACTTGCATGACCTAGAACATACCATTTCGCTGTTAACGTCGAGATACTCTTTGCATCTTCCAAAGTCTTAATAGGCCGAAAAGTCCCAGCAAGGTCTAAGATGGTAAATAATTTTTTTTCAGAAATGATCTGCTGAGCAGCTTCTGGTGTGGAAGCATTGCAAATTGACTCTAGAAACACTCTCAACTCATCATCATATACATCATCAGTATCAATAACAACACTCTCCGGGCCAAGTACAAGTACTTGAAACAATTTCGGATGAATACAGTGAGGTCCAGGATCACCGTGAACAATAGACATTGCCATAATTAGCCCTGCATAGTAGTAGTCGTTCTGTTCTATGCTGTTCGCTTGGCAAGACAAAAATTTGCTGAATTAAAATTAAGAATTAAGACAGATGTCTTATTTTCACAGCAACAAACTTGGTATCAGGTTCAGGAAGCACTCTTGATTTACGAGCCTCCTGAAGTTGTTCTTTCTGCTTTCTTTCTTCGATTTGTTGCTTATTTTCATCCACTTTCTTTTTGTCTACTGTCACAGACTGTTGATATCCTTCGTTTTGTGTATTGATCAGAGACTTCCATTCTTCCAATGAACCTGTAAGTTGAAGCAAATCGTTCGATTGTTTAGTAGGTACTAATTCACCAAAACCATCGTCAGATACTGAACCATCCAATTCAACATCAGTACTGTCATCCATGACTGCAATTCTTTTTGTGGTAAGATATATGCAAACTGTTTTGACATTATGCGCTTCCATGTAGTTTTCAATGTTGAACAACATGACACGATTTCTGACTACAATGGTTTCATTAATGTTTTCACTTTTAAAGTTTGCTAAGTTCATAAGCATGTCATCAGAATCCCCAAATACTGACTTGCTGTGCAGGAAAAAAAGTTCTTTACATATTTTCATCAGCTCAGTTCTATTAGCATTTACATCAACATTGACCGTTCTACTTCCTCCTCCTTTGCTAAAGGAATGAGCATATATGTGTCATCATCATCCTTACAATGTTTCCACCCAAGGAAAACTTTTTCGTTTTGCTTTTGTTCAATTTTTTTTCTTGTTGAGGTATGGTCTCAGTAGTGAGGAAAGCTCACTACTTGCACAATTTTGACGCAAATGAGGTAATCCGTAATACAATCTTATACTTTAGTGCCATTTTGTTTGAAATGTCAGAGGTCCTCCATGATACAGGATGTATAAAAAAAAATTAGTAGAAGCTACTATTGTGCATATTGAATGAGGTAATCCATAATACAATCTTATACTTTAGCACAATTTTGACGCAAATGAGGTAATCCGTAATACAATCTTATACTTTAGCGCCATTTTGACGCAAATGAGGTAATCCGTAATACAATCTTATATATTAGCGCCATTTTCTTTGAGATGTCAGAGGTCCTCCATGATACAGGATGTATAAAAAAAATGAGTAGAAGCTACTATTATGCATTATAAATGAACTAAATGACCACACCCAAACCACGCCCAGACCACGCCCTTATGTTTTTGAATGAGCTAGCCATTTTCCAAGCGCTTTGCGGCCTTCGGCGCCAAAGTAGATATTACTATTACGGAAAAACTGGGCTCGATTTAGTAGCGCTTCGCGGCCTTCGGCTCTAAGCTACTTTTACGAAAAAACTGGGCTCGATTAGTATAAGCTACTATTACAGAAAAAAAAATTAGTATAAGCTACTATTACAGAAAAAAGATTAGTATAAGCTACTATTTGATACAGAATGCCAAAAATTAGTATAAGCTACTATTACGGAAAAGATTTAATGGGAAAAAAAAATCTTTTTCAAATGTTAAAAAATCAATTTTTAAAAACAAAAATTTAGGAGAAAATACAAACAATAGAGAAATGAATCCAGATTCTATTTATAAAAAAAATCACTATAATAAAAGAGACATGAGTAGTAAAAGCTTAAGAAAGCCTGTTCAAGAAATTATTACAAAAACTATAAAGAAAAATTCTTTTGATCCATCTAAGATTAAATTTGGTCCATCTAATGATAAGTTAGAGACTCTTCCTATTCAAGAAAATATTACAAAAACAACTAAGAAAACATTTAATCCAATGAATAGAATGTACAATGCATTAAGTAATTTTTATGATAAGATAGTAGGTCTTGTCCCTAAGAATGTAAGTAAGAAAATATATGATTTTGTGTCTAAAACTTTAGGCAATCTTCCTTGGAATAAGAAGAAAAAAGAAATAAAAGAACGGAAGACTGCTTTAGAAGGAAGATTAAGATCTTATGTGCTCATAGCTGATGAAGATGATAAAAATAAAGATCCAGAAACTTGGTTAAGAAGTCATAAAGATCTTATTATAAGTCATCTTAAGACTCTTATAAATAATAAAGTTGAACTTATTCTTATTTGTAGAATGATAAAAAGAGATCCAAAGACAGATGCGATAGTAGATGTGGATGAAGATCATTTTAGTTCTGGATATTATAGAATTTTAGAAGGATCTAATTTCGAGAAGATTTTTGAGAAAATGGTAGATAAAATTTTATCTTCTTTTGTTGAGAAACAAAAGGCTGGTTCTGGATGGCAATTCGAGTTTGTGAAGGAGTTACATATTCATTTAGCAAAATATAAACCTTTAAAAGGTTCATCTTATGTTCCTACTCCTAAATGGTTATTACCTAAGAAAGCTATAATAAATCCTAAAAATAATTTTAAAGACTCTGATGGATTACCTGACCAAAGATGTTTTAAATGGGCAGTAGGAATTGCATTACTTAAAAAATCTGGAGAAAGAAATAAAGATACAGTTCTAATGTGTTTTAGAAGACAAGTTCATCTGAAATTTAATTGGACCGACATTAGATTTCCTACTCCAATTGAGGATATTAAAAAGTTTGAGAAAAATAACAAACTTTGTATAAATTTATTTGGATGTGATGAAAAAAATATATTTCCTATTGGTGAGATTCATGAGAGTCCTGATATAAGACTTTTACTATTAAATGATAAACATTATACGGTAATTAATAATCTTTCTAGATTAGTTAATTCAAGCTTAAGTAAAAATAGGTATAAAAAATATGTTTGTGACTTTTGTCTTCAACATTTTAAGAAAGAGGAAGATTTATTAGATCATAAGAAATATTGTGGAGAACATAAGCCTGTAAAGACAATACTTCCAGATACAGACAGCTCCATAAGTTTTGACAATCATTATAGAAAAAATAAGGTAGAGTTCTCTATCTATGCAGACTTTGAATGTATTTTAAAACCTATGAGTAAGAAATTAGGAGAAAGTACCATACAATATCAAGAACATGTTCCTAGTGGTTTTTGTTACTTAGTAAAATGCTTTGATGACTCTATTTATGAGCCTAAGTTAGTAAGATACACATATGATCCTAATAATTCAAGAAGTGTTGAGGAAATATTTGTGGAAAAAATAGAAAAAAAAACTCGATATATTTATAATAAGTTTTATAAAAGTCCTAAGAAAATAATTTTTATAGAACAAGACCTAGTAAGTTATGATAATGAGAAACTTTGTTATGTTTGTAAAAAAGAACTTAAGAATGATAAGGTTAAGGATCATTGTCATTTTACGGGAAAATATAGAGGAGCAGCACATAACAGCTGTAATCTTCAAAATAAAAAATCAAAGTTTATTCCAGTAATTTTCCATAACTTAGAAGGTTATGATTCTCATCTATTTATAAAACCTTTAAACAATACCCCAGGAAGAGTTTCTTGTATTCCAAAAAATGAGGAAAAATATATAAGTTTTACTAAGTATCTTCCTGTAGATATAGATAAAAATGGTAAAATAATAACTCATCAATTAAGATTGATAGATTCTTTTAAGTTCATGAGTTCTGGTTTAAGTACCTTAGTAAAAAATTTAGAAGATCAAGATTTAAAACTTTTGAAGAGATTTTTTCCAGATCATGTCGGGTTGTTGTCTAGAAAAGGAGTTTACCCTTATGATTATATAGACTCTTTTGAAAGACTTCAAGAAAGAAATTTACCATCTAAGGAAAAATTTTATTCAAAACTAAATGAGGAGCCTATTTCTGATGAGGATTATCTACATGCACAAAAAGTTTGAGAAAAACTCAACATGAAAAAAATGAAAAATTATCACGATCTCTATTTAAAAACAGATGTGATATTACTAGCTGACACTTTTGAAAAATTTAGGCAAGTTTGTTTAGAAAATTATGATTTAGATCCATTACATTATTATACTTCTCCAGGACTAGCTTGGGACGCGGCTTTAAAAGTAACAAGTGTTAAGTTAGAACTTCTTTCTAAAGAAGATATGTATTTAATGATAGAAAAAGGTATTAGAGGAGGAGTTTCTATGATTACAAAAAGATATATCGAGGCAAATAATAAGTATCTTCCTAATTATGACCCAAAAAAACCTAATATTTTTATTCCTTACTTAGATGCTAATAATCTTTATGGATGGGCAATGATGAAAAAATTACCTACTCATGATTTTAAATGGATGAGTAAAAAACAACTAAAAAATTGGAAAAATCTTGGTGAGACAAAAGGGTGTATTTTAGAAGTAGATCTTAACTATCCTGAAAAACTTCATGATCTTCATAATGATTATCCTTTAGCGCCAGAAAAAATAAGTACAAACTTAGGTGAAAATATTTCTATAGAAAAACTAGTTCCAAATCTTTATCATAAGAAAAATTATGTTGTACATCATGAAACACTAAAAAACTATATGGAAAAAGGTCTTATCTTAAAGAAAATTCATAAAGGTATTATTTTTGAGGAATCAGAATGGTTGAAACCTTATATAGAAAAAAATACAAACTTAAGAACCTTGGCGAAAAATAAGTTTGAAAAAGATTTCTTTAAATTAATGAATAACTCTGTTTTTGGTAAAACCATGGAGAACATTAGAAATAGAGTAGATATAGAATTAGTGAATAACAAAACAAGAGTAGAAAAATTAGCTAAGAAACCTAGTTTTAAGTCTTTTACGATATTTGATAAAAATCTTGCAGCTATTCATAAATATAAAACAGAACTTGTTTTAAATAAACCTATTTACGTGGGAATGAGTATTTTAGATATTAGTAAGTCTCTTATGTATGACTTCCACTATAATTATATAAAAAAGAAATATGGAACTCGAGCTAGATTAGGATTTACAGATACAGATTCTTTACTTTATGAAATAGAAACTGAGGACTTTTATAAAGACATCTCTCCAGATCTTAATCAATATTTTGATACTTCTGAGATAATAACTAATAATCCTTATATAGAAAAAGGTTTAAATAAAAAAGTTCCTGGAGTATTTAAGGATGAGTGTGGAGGTACCCAAATAACAAAGTTTGTAGGACTTCGTGCAAAATTATATGCTTATAAAAAAGAAGATGATAAAGAGGAAACAAAATGTAAAGGATTAAAAATGGTTGTAAAGAACAAGACCTTAAATATAGAAGATTATGAGAAATGTTTATTTTCTAATACAGAAGTTATGAGATCTATGAGTATTATAAGAAACAGAAAACACAAGCTTTTCTCAGGAACTATAAACAAAATAGCTTTAAGTTGTGATGATGATAAAAGAATTATCTTAGAAGATAAGATTAATACTTTAGCTCTAGGACACCAGAAAGCAAAATAAAAAAAATGTGTAATTCGCGCGATTATGACGCTTTTTAAATTACACATTTTATACTATTTTTCCTAAGATCCATCCTCCTATTATTCCTGAAATTCCCATTACGATATGTTGGTATTCTTGCATTTCTTTACTAGGTTTATAATAGTCTTCTAGTCTTGGTTCTGGAGTCCATTCAAGTCTAGTTTGATTTAATATTTTTTAAGTTGTTCTAAGTTCTTATTTGTAGTATTCATGTCTTTATTTGCATCTGATAATTCTTGTCTAAGACGTGCTTCTTTATTTTTTCTAGCTACTTCTTTTTCATACCAAGCTTCTTTATCTCGAGCTAATTTTTCCATGGCCAGGTTATGTCTATTCATTTCTGCTTCGTATCCATTATGATTAAGTTTAGAAAACAAAAATCCTGCTCCAGCAAAAGCAAATGCATTGAAGAGTCCTCCAGCTACCATAGAAGCCATTTATTTATTTATCTATTTTTTCTGGAATTATTTTTTTATCTTCGAGATATTTTACTAGAACAGATCCCAACATAACAGCTCCAGCAAGTTTTAAGGTTCCTTGAATACTTTGAGGAGTAGCTAGACTTTCTCCTAAAATTTCTTACTCGCCATGGAGACTCCAACAGCAGATAAAGTTAAGATTCCAGCATTATTAATTTGATTTACATAGTTTTTCTTAGTTTGCTCGTTCATTTATTATATAAGAAAAAAAGAATTAATTTTAATTCTTCAATCAAAACTGAGGAGTGTAACTCCCGCTTCACGCTTATCCAAAACTCTTTCGTTTTGTAAGACGCCTCCATTTTTTCTCTCTTCTATTTTTCTTCTTTTAAGTTATCTCTTTTTATACTTTTATTTTTATTTTTATAAGATAAGTAATAAACTGTTGATATTCCAAGTAAAGAAACTAAAATAATTGAATATTTGTTTAAAATATTAAAAGAAACAAGTTCTTTATTATTTTTCTCCTGTTCTTCATGAGCTCTTCTTTTTCTTTCTTTAGCTTCTCTAGAAATTTGAGCAAGTCTTTTTCCAGCTTCTACTTTTTGCGGATCTTTTTCTTTCTATTGCGTAGTAAGCGACAAAGTCGCCGGAGGGCTAACATCATTTTTTAACTCAGTTTGTTTATTTTCCTTTTCCATTTATTACAAGTAAAAATATTTTACTTAAAACTTACTCAAAAATCAGCCAAGCACTTCGTGCGACTACGTCGCTTAGATTTTAAGTAAAATCAAGTAAAAAACAAGTAAAAATTTTTTACTTAAAACTTGCTCAAAATTCAGCCAAGTAGATTTTAAGTAAAAAAGTGCAACTTTTAAGTAGAATCCAAGTAAAAATTTTTTATTTAAAACTTGCTCAAAAATCGGCCAAGTAGATTTTAAGTAAAAAAGTGCAACTTTTAAGTAGAATCCAAGTAAAAATTTTTTACTTAAAACTTACTCAAAAATCGGCCAAGTTAAAAATATTTTACTTAAAACTTACTCAAAAATCAGCCAAGTAGATTTTAAGTAAAAATCAGCAACTTTTAAGTAAAAATCAAGTAAAATCAAGTAAATTTTAAGTAATCTTAGTTTTATTATTACGCAAAATAAGGGTGCAAAGCACCCGCAAAGCGCTTTCTTAACTTTCCACATAAATATAAAGTTCTGACTCGTTATTAATAGTAGTTAAGTTAGTTTGTCTACATTTTATAAGAAATACAAGAATATCATCCACGTTAGAAACATAATCTTGTAAAGTAATTTCCTTATCTATCGTAAGGATATAGTGTTTTTTTACCAATCTAACAAACCCAACCCTTAAAAAATAACTGAAAACAAAATGGCGCTAAAGTATAAGATTGTATTACGAACAAAAGTGGGGGGGTGGGGGGGTGGTGGTCCATATTTCCTATCAAAACGTAATAGTATTTTATACTAATTTTTTCATGGTCATTCTGAATCATGGGGGTACCCCTGAAATCGGAAACCATATGGCGCTAAAGTATAAGATTGTATTACGAACAAAAGTGGGGGGGGGTTGGGGGAGTGGTGGTCCATATTTGCTCGCAAAACGTAATAGTAATTTATACTAATTTTTCATGGTCATTCTGAATCAGGGGGAGTACCCCTAGATTTTTTGAAAAATTCTAGATTAGTATAAGATTGTATTACGGAAAAATTCTTGATGACGTCATAGTTCATTAATTATTCAAAATGGCGCTAAAGTATAAAATTGTATTACGAACAAAAGGGGGGGGGGGGGGGGGGGGGGGGTGGGGTGCTACATTTGCTCGCAAAATGTAATAGTATTTTATACTAATTTTTCATGGTCATTCTGAATCAGGGGGGTACCCCTGAAATCGGAAACAAAATGGCGCTAAAGTATAAGATTGTATTACGGACTTACCTAATTTGCATAAAAACTGTGCTAGAAGTGAGCTTTACTCACTACTCCTTTACTCAGCACAGTTCAGTAGTCCGTCAGGATGATGCTATTTGGGGCACAATTCCGAACTAACCCTTCAAAAAATTTTCCGATGAATGCTAAACTTTACTTAATTTACTGAATTGATCAGTTAATTAAGTATTTCAGACACTTTGCTTCGCCTTGGGTTTTTTACGCTTAATTAATTGACAATCAGCACCAATATGAACTTAGTTAGGCAGAGATAGTGGGGTAGCAAATATTCAAGTTAAACCCCTTCGAGTTAAGCCTTGACTATGCCCAAATCACACCCATTACATGCCTATTTTATTAGAGGGCATAACTCGAAGTAGTTAGCACAGTTCAAAGAATTTGAGTCAAGGCCCTCGGAGAATTGGGGGCTTAACTCGAACAAAACCAAACCATTTTGTTTCTCGAGTTAAGACCCGACGTTTGGAAGAGGTAAGCGAGTGCAGAACAGTATTGCATTTTTCCATTTTTCCATACTTTTAGAAATCATAATATAGTACTTATAAACAGTTATTTGTATCATCCAGAAGTCGTGGTTGACAATGATGTTCATGCATTAAACATAAGGCAATCGGACACTGCTGTTTTAGTCTTAAGAAGGAAATCCTGTGCGAACTCAAAAGCAAATCAAATTTGCTCATTGTTTTTAAAGTATACAATTACAAAATCATCTAAACTTTGTCGAATCATAAAAACATCAAATTCAGAATTTATATTTCTCATCGCTCATTCTGAAGCTAGTCAAAACAAAATCTCAATATCCTAGCCATAATAAATGTTACAGTTACAACAACTGTATCCAAAATTTGAGCTTAAAGTAACAGACACTGAGAAAGCGAACACCAATCAGGTGTTGAAAATCGCAACTATAATATGTAAAGTGAAAAACACTCTTTTACTTACGAATTCTCTTTACTTCAACCTGTTCACTACAGATTAGTACGCACAATCGGGCGTATTTTTATATTAGATTCTTTACACAACGCCAAAAGTTATTTTAAGTATATTAGAATGACAGTATTGACGTTGGGAAACTACATGCATGCCCGTATTTTTATCTAAAATTGTGCTCCTATTCATAATCATGTAAAACTACATACCTTATCAGCTTATAGGTGTTTTGCACAGACAAGCTGGCCTCATTTGGGAAAAACCCTACATTATTAAAAGTACTAATTAAAGGTTTACATGAAAATGCGGAGTGCCGGAGTCCCGGAGTGCGGAGTCATGAAAATGCGGAGTCCTGAAAATGCGGAGTCTTGAAAATGCGGAGTTATTTTTTTTAAATATATAAAGATTTTGGTCGAATGTCGTTTTGTTTTTCATA